>JAHPZR010038579.1:7500-17500 GCA_019787425.1 Platygyra sinensis | reverse complement strand
AATGAATAAATTTAATACTTAAGGGCGTTTACTGTACTGTTTGCATTTTCCTTTCCGAACGGATTTACAAGGCAAATCTAAAAGCGAAATATAATAACAAGGTCAGAGAAATCTTTTAAAACACACCCGAGAAAATTCTAATCAAACTGGTAAAATAAATATTCTCAACTTTCCATAGTGGATCTTTACTTCAGCGTATTAATTATCCGCTTATGTCATTCTGTTTAAATAAGGGGAAAACGACCGTTTGTTCTAACTAAGGTGTGATTCAGTTAAGTTAAGACTTCCTGTCCCTTACTGTAACCTGAAATCAAAGCTTAACACTGATAGGTTACCGTATGCCTTCAGAGTGAAAATTCCTTTGGTTTTTCGTTTTTCTCCGTAAAATAAACTTTTTAACTATGAGCTATAAAAAAAGACCGTAGTTCGATGTCCAAAAAAAACAAGTAAACGAACAAAATTCGACTGAAAAATTAAACAGCAAATTACTGACCAGTTATGGAATCACGAATGACTATTTCCAGGAAGATCGGTGTTAAAAACCAGACCTGGATTTTGTGGCATTATCTCGAATGAGACGCGTAAGGAAGTTAATTAACCCAGGTGACGGTAAATACAGCTGGGAACCCAGAAAATTATGGTGCTCAATAGAACATGAATAAACTCAAGTTTTGTTTCTCAAAGCAAAACTGCATAGTAACATAATGTAAGGTGGAAGTATATTTGATCAGTAATAAAACAGAAAATGAAGTAACCGTTTTTAAATACCTTAAATTATCCCACGATTATATTATGCTGCACCCAAAACAAGTTTTTCCTTGACAGTATAGTAACGAAAACAATGGGTCATTATGTAGAATAAACTCTGGCTTGCATTTTAATTCTCTAACAATTATTCATTTTGAATCCTCGATTATTTTAGATTTTATTTGATATGGATTTAGGATATCAGTGCTGTAATCAAGAAGCACGTCTCTGTCGGGCAGGTGACCCTTAAACATTGGCGATATAGTTTCTTAATTTAAACAATTACGAACAATTTGAATTTCTTTTAAATAATCCAGCTGCAGAATCACTATATACAAATTAAATTTTCTGCATTCCGTATATTGTTCAATTTGATAAACAAAATATATATTTAAAAAAGTGTTATGTGTAATCAATCTCAGTCCCCAAAATCTCTTTCGCATCGAATGACCGACCGACAGATTATTTAAAAAACTGCCGGAAAGGAAGTGGTTCTGATTCAATGCGTGTTGAATGAATAAACTTTCTTTATCGTCGATAACGTGGGTAGTGGTCACCCAGTCTCCCGAGCCAGGGGCTCATGTATACAACGCTCGACTAAACGAAATACAATTGCATAATAGTTGGATATCATAAATAAGATATAAAATTCCCAAAAGCTATATTCTCGTAAAATAGACTACAAGCAGTCGGTATTCCGCGCGACTGGAGAAGTTGAAGTTACCCAAATCTCCCCTCTATTGTTCTTCTTTTGCTTTGCATTCGTGTGTACGCGTCCAACAATAACGACGTATTCGTAAGTTTTAGCTTTTAACTTGTAGCTATTTCTGAGGTCATTTTTTTCTTTATTTTTTTATTAACCTGTCACTTCACTTTTACAAGAAACGTGGCGATGAGAAACAAACATTTCGTGGGGCTGACCTACACTGAGTTCCTAAATTAAAGACTTATAAAAATACAAATCTTTAGACCAGAACTTTGCGCAAACTTGTTGTAGTGTGGTTCTACTGGTGGTCTTACACAGTAAATTGCAGTTGTTGCCAACACGCGCTAAAATTGAGTGTAAAATGGGTTTAAGTGTGATAACAAATATCGTATCATAGGTTAACGAATACGATAGACACGTTTAATTTCGTCTGAGATTCATTCAAGTTGCGAACAATTTGAATTTTAAAAAACAAATCCGGCTGCAGAATCACTATATACAAATTCAAAATTCTGCATTCCTTATTGTTCAATTTGATAAACAAATTATCTATATAGAAAAGTCTTATGGGTAATCAATCTCAATCCCAAAATGTCTTTCGCCTCGCCTGACCGACACTATTTATTTGAAAAACTGAAAAAAATGGTTCTGATTCATTTCCTGCTGCCATTTGTCGGGTGTTCTTTGTGCATCTTCAAGAAACTCTCACATCTAAATTAGTCTCATGATATATAGGCTTCGAGCAGTCGATTGTTTCGCGCGACTGGAGAAGTTGAAGTTATGAAAATCTCCCCTCTATTATTCTTATCTCGCTTTGCATTCGTGTGTTCCCGTCGAACAATAACGTTAACGTTGTTAACTTGTAGCTATTTCTGAGGTCAATTTTTTTATATGTTTTGATCAGCCCATCGCTTCACTTATACAAGAAATATGGCGATGGGAAACACAAATTTTTGTGGGGCTGACCTAAACTCACTGAGTTCCTAAATCAAACACACATATTTCTAAACCATTTTAATAAGAAACTTTGATGCACTATGATCTGAGTGATCACCGGCTTGGATCGCTGATCCTGATCCAGATCACCCCAAAAGAACGCACCCTTAACAGCGAAGCGTGCAGGTGACGTCATGACTCAGACAAGCCTCAGACAAACAAACTGGAATGGTGATGATGATTTTGAAATTTTCTTTAATGGCAAAAGCCGGTGTTCCAAAAACACTTGTGAAACAAACACTTCGCCTACATTCCTTGTATTTCCCTCGGAACACGCTTACGTTGACTGTGTCTCGCGGGGAATTCAGTGATTTGCATTCTATTTTTAGACTTCGTGCGCTTCAGGCTATTGTAGTAGTGTATTTCCACATTAGAGGTGTTACATGGAATTGCAGTTGTTACCAGCACGCTAAAATTGTGTGCCATGATGGGTTTCAGCAGCTATGAGCCAAGGCTGGCTCATAGCTGCCGGAGCTTATCCCGGTTTCTGTAGCATGACGCGGCTAGAAGTATTTCTACTTTCCCTGGACAGGATGCTAGTCCATCGCAGGTCACTCCCCCGCAATCTTGTTAGGTTTCCCCAACAATTCGCAGGTACCCATTTATACACCTGGGTAGAGAGGGGCACTGTGAGAGTAAAGTGTCTTGCCCAAGGACACAATACAATGTCCCCGGCCAGGGCTCGAACCCGGACCGCTCGCTCCGGAGTCGAGCGCACTAACCATGAGGCCACCGCGCCTCCCAGGGTTTCAGATGGGTTTCAGTGCGATTACAAATATGGTATCATACGTAAACGATTACGATACACTTTTCTTAGACGTTTAGATTCAGCTGGGATCCAGTACTATTTAATATTCCAATTGAATAGTTCCTATTATAAGAGAGCAGATGATTTCAGGGCGATATTATTGCTTTGCCAATGTATCCCATGATTTCTAACCCCAGGAAAATATTGTTATTGCCAGTTATTTCCATACTCACAAAGACGTTATAAGCTTTTTACCCAAAAACCGGTTGCCTACCCTCCTCTTCTGAATTGATTTTGGTTACCTTATATCCTGACCACTCAAACTGAGATCATACCTGGCAATATGGATGATAAATAATTTGCACAACACCAAAACTGCTTAAACAAAATAATGAGTTCTTTTATTAAGGCATATTTTAACGAACCCTCTTTAATTTTAACACCTTTTTCAATTAATTTCTATTTCATTTATGGAGAAAGCGCGCCTTACTTCTCCTAATTTACCTTTTTATAGTTTTCATTTTAAGACATTGAATGATAATCATACGTTTAACTTTTTCTGTGCAGTCCGCCGCTTAAAATTTGTATATGTCGAGTTTAACTTCTAAGCTTGAGACAGATTAAGGTACCGATATGGAGAACTACCATAAGTAGAAAGTCAGACGCTGTTACTATTACAAGATACGCTGGATATCTGCTTCGATGTTCTGAGCATCATTCAATGATGCTTTATGTTGGTCACGATCTCGATACAAACTCTTCCTTCTTCGAGGCATCGCTCAGTTATAAAAAAAGTTACTATCGTTCTACTTTTCCACATTTTAAATTTAATTTTGAAATGGTCGTTCTCCAAACTTCTTGATGGACTGATCTGTTCTAATCACGTATGTAACTCCTGAGAGGTTGTGAATGGTTAGTGATTAATCACTAACCAGGAAACTCAAGGATTACATACGTGATTAGAACAGATCAGTCCATCAAGAAGTTTGGAGAACGACCATTTCAAAATTAAATTTAAAATGTGGAAAAGTAGAACGATAGTAACTTTTTTTATAACTGAGCGATGCCTCGAAGAAGGAAGAGTTTGTATCGAGATCGTGACCAACATAAAGCATCATTGAATGATGCTCAGAACATCGAAGCAGATATCCAGCGTATCTTGTAATAGTAACAGCGTCTGACTTTCTACTTATGGTAGTTCTCCATATCGGTACCTTAATCTGTCTCAAGCTTAGAAGTTAAACTCGACATATACAAATTTTAAGCGGCGGACTGCACAGAAAAAGTTAAACGTATGATTATCATTCAATGTCTTAAAATGAAAACTATAAAAAGGTAAATTAGGAGAAGTAAGGCGCGCTTTCTCCATAAATGAAATAGAAATTAATTGAAAAAGGTGTTAAAATTAAAGAGGGTTCGTTAAAATATGCCTTAATAAAAGAACTCATTATTTTGTTTAAGCAGTTTTGGTGTTGTGCAAATTATTTATCATCCATATTGCCAGGTATGATCTCAGTTTGAGTGGTCAGGATATAAGGTAACCAAAATCAATTCAGAAGAGGAGGGTAGGCAACCGGTTTTTGGGTAAAAAGCTTATAACGTCTTTGTGAGTATGGAAATAACTGGCAATAACAATATTTTCCTGGGGTTAGAAATCATGGGATACATTGGCAAAGCAATAATATCGCCCTGAAATCATCTGCTCTCTTATAATAGGAACTATTCAATTGGAATATTAAATAGTACTGGATCCCAGCTGAATCTAAACGTCTAAGAAAAGTGTATCGTAATCGTTTACGTATGATACCATATTTGTAATCGCACTGAAACCCATCTGAAACCCTGGGAGGCGCGGTGGCCTCATGGTTAGTGCGCTCGACTCCGGAGCGAGCGGTCCGGGTTCGAGCCCTGGCCGGGGACATTGTATTGTGTCCTTGGGCAAGACACTTTACTCTCACAGTGCCCCTCTCTACCCAGGTGTATAAATGGGTACCTGCGAATTGTTGGGGAAACCTAACAAGATTGCGGGGGAGTGACCTGCGATGGACTAGCATCCTGTCCAGGGAAAGTAGAAATACTTCTAGCCGCGTCATGCTACAGAAACCGGGATAAGCTCCGGCAGCTATGAGCCAGCCTTGGCTCATAGCTGCTGAAACCCATCATGGCACACAATTTTAGCGTGCTGGTAACAACTGCAATTCCATGTAACACCTCTAATGTGGAAATACACTACTACAATAGCCTGAAGCGCACGAAGTCTAAAAATAGAATGCAAATCACTGAATTCCCCGCGAGACACAGTCAACGTAAGCGTGTTCCGAGGGAAATACAAGGAATGTAGGCGAAGTGTTTGTTTCACAAGTGTTTTTGGAACACCGGCTTTTGCCATTAAAGAAAATTTCAAAATCATCATCACCATTCCAGTTTGTTTGTCTGAGGCTTGTCTGAGTCATGACGTCACCTGCACGCTTCGCTGTTAAGGGTGCGTTCTTTTGGGGTGATCTGGATCAGGATCAGCGATCCAAGCCGGTGATCACTCAGATCATAGTGCATCAAAGTTTCTTATTAAAATGGTTTAGAAATATGTGTGTTTGATTTAGGAACTCAGTGAGTTTAGGTCAGCCCCACAAAAATTTGTGTTTCCCATCGCCATATTTCTTGTATAAGTGAAGCGATGGGCTGATCAAAACATATAAAAAAATTGACCTCAGAAATAGCTACAAGTTAACAACGTTAACGTTATTGTTCGACGGGAACACACGAATGCAAAGCGAGATAAGAATAATAGAGGGGAGATTTTCATAACTTCAACTTCTCCAGTCGCGCGAAACAATCGACTGCTCGAAGCCTATATATCATGAGACTAATTTAGATGTGAGAGTTTCTTGAAGATGCACAAAGAACACCCGACAAATGGCAGCAGGAAATGAATCAGAACCATTTTTTTCAGTTTTTCAAATAAATAGTGTCGGTCAGGCGAGGCGAAAGACATTTTGGGATTGAGATTGATTACCCATAAGACTTTTCTATATAGATAATTTGTTTATCAAATTGAACAATAAGGAATGCAGAATTTTGAATTTGTATATAGTGATTCTGCAGCCGGATTTGTTTTTTAAAATTCAAATTGTTCGCAACTTGAATGAATCTCAGACGAAATTAAACGTGTCTATCGTATTCGTTAACCTATGATACGATATTTGTTATCACACTTAAACCCATTTTACACTCAATTTTAGCGCGTGTTGGCAACAACTGCAATTTACTGTGTAAGACCACCAGTAGAACCACACTACAACAAGTTTGCGCAAAGTTCTGGTCTAAAGATTTGTATTTTTATAAGTCTTTAATTTAGGAACTCAGTGTAGGTCAGCCCCACGAAATGTTTGTTTCTCATCGCCACGTTTCTTGTAAAAGTGAAGTGACAGGTTAATAAAAAAATAAAGAAAAAAATGACCTCAGAAATAGCTACAAGTTAAAAGCTAAAACTTACGAATACGTCGTTATTGTTGGACGCGTACACACGAATGCAAAGCAAAAGAAGAACAATAGAGGGGAGATTTGGGTAACTTCAACTTCTCCAGTCGCGCGGAATACCGACTGCTTGTAGTCTATTTTACGAGAATATAGCTTTTGGGAATTTTATATCTTATTTATGATATCCAACTATTATGCAATTGTATTTCGTTTAGTCGAGCGTTGTATACATGAGCCCCTGGCTCGGGAGACTGGGTGACCACTACCCACGTTATCGACGATAAAGAAAGTTTATTCATTCAACACGCATTGAATCAGAACCACTTCCTTTCCGGCAGTTTTTTAAATAATCTGTCGGTCGGTCATTCGATGCGAAAGAGATTTTGGGGACTGAGATTGATTACACATAACACTTTTTTAAATATATATTTTGTTTATCAAATTGAACAATATACGGAATGCAGAAAATTTAATTTGTATATAGTGATTCTGCAGCTGGATTATTTAAAAGAAATTCAAATTGTTCGTAATTGTTTAAATTAAGAAACTATATCGCCAATGTTTAAGGGTCACCTGCCCGACAGAGACGTGCTTCTTGATTACAGCACTGATATCCTAAATCCATATCAAATAAAATCTAAAATAATCGAGGATTCAAAATGAATAATTGTTAGAGAATTAAAATGCAAGCCAGAGTTTATTCTACATAATGACCCATTGTTTTCGTTACTATACTGTCAAGGAAAAACTTGTTTTGGGTGCAGCATAATATAATCGTGGGATAATTTAAGGTATTTAAAAACGGTTACTTCATTTTCTGTTTTATTACTGATCAAATATACTTCCACCTTACATTATGTTACTATGCAGTTTTGCTTTGAGAAACAAAACTTGAGTTTATTCATGTTCTATTGAGCACCATAATTTTCTGGGTTCCCAGCTGTATTTACCGTCACCTGGGTTAATTAACTTCCTTACGCGTCTCATTCGAGATAATGCCACAAAATCCAGGTCTGGTTTTTAACACCGATCTTCCTGGAAATAGTCATTCGTGATTCCATAACTGGTCAGTAATTTGCTGTTTAATTTTTCAGTCGAATTTTGTTCGTTTACTTGTTTTTTTTGGACATCGAACTACGGTCTTTTTTTATAGCTCATAGTTAAAAAGTTTATTTACGGAGAAAAACGAAAAACCAAAGGAATTTTCACTCTGAAGGCATACGGTAACCTATCAGTGTTAAGCTTTGATTTCAGGTTACAGTAAGGGACAGGAAGTCTTAACTTAACTGAATCACACCTTAGTTAGAACAAACGGTCGTTTTCCCCTTATTTAAACAGAATGACATAAGCGGATAATTAATACGCTGAAGTAAAGATCCACTATGGAAAGTTGAGAATATTTATTTTACCAGTTTGATTAGAATTTTCTCGGGTGTGTTTTAAAAGATTTCTCTGACCTTGTTATTATATTTCGCTTTTAGATTTGCCTTGTAAATCCGTTCGGAAAGGAAAATGCAAACAGTACAGTAAACGCCCTTAAGTATTAAATTTATTCATTTTTACAATCATAAACTGACATTGTTGCTTTTCCAATCATAGAATTAACCACATTAATATGGAACGCTATAGACATAAGTTAACCAATATATTGTGCATGGCAATGAAACCTTTAATAGCATATAACACTAAATAACAGATAACACATTCCAGTCGAATGTTTATTGTTAGCTGACAGAAATGAACTCTAGTAAAATTGTTTCCGTTTGACAAATTATTGATAAAAGCTTTTCTCGCTTGAGTGGAACTCAAAATTTCATATGCGGAAAATATCTCTTGTTTGACTTACAAGTTTTCACGCCCGCCAGGTGAACAAATGGCGCTAAATACACGTCAGCAACGTAAAGGGAAATTTTGAAAGGCGTGGAATAAACTTAAAACCTAACGACGCTACTGAACGCACCATTTCCAGTGAGAGTCTGTGGGCGAACATTGTGTCTAAGAGAAACCCAACAGCCATGATATTCATGCTTCACCTTGCCAGCTTAGTTGTCGTCCTCCTGTCTTCCATAGCAGCAGCCACATCTGCAAATGAAGGACTTCACTTAAAGAGTCATTCCGAAGCCCAAGTCGAAGGATGCTACATCCACAATCAAACCATGGGTGTTTGCTTCGATATTGGCAAAGGCCACATAAAGTTACTGAAGACAACCGGGGAACAAATTTTGCATTACAGGGAACTTGGCCCTGACATGATGTTCTACCAAGTGTTGGATCAGGCTTTTATCGGGTAAGTAAGATCAACACTATAGAGAATATTTTATGCGTGAAATGACACAGGGTGGCGAATATGTGAAATGTCTCCATGTGGCAGCTGCCTTGCATTTTTATCATTATGCCGCAGACATATCTTATTATATCTGTCTTCCGTAGAGGCAAAGGTTTTTTTCGCAGCTTTCTTAAACGAACATTTCGAACGTCTGTCGAGAAGATAGGACATCGAGCAAAACCTGCCAGAGTTTATATCCGGACATGCTGTACTGGAGCAATGTTTATCCTTGTTTTCCTAGCAGCTCGTTTGTTGGCGCTCGTTCTCAATTCTGCCGTTAATTCAAGAGAAATAACAGTTCAATATATACTATACAAGACATTAATAATGAAGAGTAAAACGGGACGAAAACTGATAGCAAATTACACGTAGAATATCTGAATGGAGTTTTGAATGTTTTTTAGGCATGAAGGTTATATGGCTTACGTTCCCGATGACGTTCCCGAAACAGCAGAAGCGCGGCGAGCCTTTTTAAGAAGACAGAAAGGAATGGCAGAATACGAAGCTCTAAGAAACCATTACCAACAAGCCATGAGTGAGCTGTATTATGTTCCAGAAGTCCAGCTACTGGAGCGAGCGTTGGCCGCGCTAGGTGACAACTCCACAAGGCTGGAAGTTCTCAAGCCATTCTACTCCCTGAGCTTTAACTTACTCAAGGCATCCGACGTAGAGACCCCACCCGAACTGAAAGCTCCGAGTGACTTGGAAGAGGGCACTATTGATGGTGAAAGGCAGAAACGTGGCTGTGTAAGGCCAAAGGAAAACAATTGTCGCGGAATGTGCGGCCCGGAATGCACGTGTTGGAAGTGGTTTTGTGGTGACTGCTGCTGGCATCGCGGTTGTTACGAGCACGACTTGTGCTGCAAGAAAAAGCCTTACAGCGCGTACTGCCTCGTACCAGTGGGCTTAAGTTGTTCAGAATTTAGATATTATAATAAGTGCATGAAGAGCTCTTGGTTTTGATACAAGAGGTCAGGCGTTGGGAAAGTGCAGGGATTAC
>JAHPZR010038579.1:0-5000 GCA_019787425.1 Platygyra sinensis | reverse complement strand
TCGTTTTCCCTCAAATTCGTTATATCGAGGTTTTCGATATAACGAACCCTCCATTTAAGGGCCCATTAAAGTATCTTTTGATGCCGTTGCAAGGGAAAAATCAATTGGCTATAACTCTGCACATGTTTGCTTCAATTGGACCAAATTTGGACAATATTCATAGGGGGCAAATATAGTCCAGTTCATGACGTCATCGTACCACGCCCAATGCACGTGACCAGAAACAGAAAAATGCATTTTACCTGAATGGCTTAAACCTTTTTTCCGTATTTTTAGTACAATAACTATTCAAAAGCCGTTTCGAAGAAATTTAAGCATGCGTTTTGGCTTATGATGAAAAATAAAGAAATGAGAAAAGAAAATGTGCCTCTTTGACCACTCTTTTGCGCATAATGTTTTTGTTTTCCATTTTTTCGCAAAACCCATGCTTGAATTCCGAGAAAATATGATGTTCTTTCGAATTGTTTTAAAATCCAGCAATTACAATTATCTCTCGAGGAGAGAAGATTTTTTTTTTCGCGGCACCGGAAGTAATGACGGAATTTTCAGCGGCCTGGTACCTAAGCATTGTTGGCCAGGCTGCTAAGGCAACTAATTTTGCCAGTCTTCGCATCGTGGAAGGTAGCGCCGGAACTATAGTGGCAGCGAGTCAGATAAAAGCCGTCGAACTGGATTTTTTCTCTACGTCGAAATGCTTCAGTTCTTGCTTTTTGTACTCTTCAGTCGGCGATCCTTTTTACGAACGGTGCAATCCATTCAACAATATGGATCCACTGAGTGAGACTGCCGTGATCCAGACCGAGAGTCCCGAGAATGTTGTGGTAATCTTTGAAATATTACCCATTGACAAGGAATGAAAGAGCAACGAAGTAACGTCTTGCAGATCTTGGGCGAGTTGTGGCTTTAACGACAGGAATGTTACTCTTCAAGTTGACTTTTTTTGCACATCGACTACACTCGAACTCGAACTCTTCAACAGTGTTTTGTTTCACCGAACAAAATTC
The DNA here is from genome assembly GCA_019787425.1 of Platygyra sinensis. Lineage (NCBI taxonomy): Eukaryota > Metazoa > Cnidaria > Anthozoa > Scleractinia > Merulinidae > Platygyra > Platygyra sinensis. The sequence goes on along the minus strand of JAHPZR010038579.1, from coordinate 3,996 downwards.
GAATTCAGTTTCTTTTTCACAGTCACAGTGCTGTAGATTACTTTAACTAAGTTTACTGTTAAGTAGGTTCTCAAGCGAGGTTGATGTTGTATTAGGAGAAGTTGTCTATCACAAGTTTCGAACTCACCATTATTAGTCAAGTTTTCTATCCGGCTGAGTGGTTAGCATTTTTTATGTAAAAATGAAATTCTTGAAATAGAGCTGCTTTCAAAAATAACTTACAAGCCTCCTTGCTCACCGTCTGCTGGCCTCTGCTGCTCCATGCTGTCTTTGGTGAGTGGTTGCAATTTAGTGGCCAATTTAGTGCAATTTAGCTTCGTTTATTTGTATTATATCTAAACAATGGAGTTTCTCAGGTTCGAAGGACAGTTCACAGACACAGGTTCAAAAGGTCGCACTGTTTTATCGCAAAAGACTTCAGGGAGTTTCGGAGCGGTCAAAAAGGCCGCGGACACAGAGTTTGCAGGTGATTATAGCGTAATACTAATTTTAGTTTGTGTCTCTGCATCTTTAAGATCTCGATTCCTAACCTGACACTGGAAATCGTATGCTGTCGCCTTTTCGAAATTTCTCCATCAACATGCAGCCATCGCTGCGGCTTTCTGTTAATACGTCCGTACGTGGATGAAGTTTTCAAGCAAAACAGCTAAGTTTAAAAATTAAAGGCACCACTCACATGTTGTAACCGTAAAGAAGAACATTAATCAAAAAAAAATGTAAGCAAAAAGTGTTTTTTTGTGTTTGTTGCAGCGAAGTAAAAAAGTTAAACAGCGACTTGAATCGGCGACGGGCCGGCGCCGAAAAACGCGCGCGAAAAAACTTTGGCTGACCGGAAGTGAATTTGCACTTGGGTAGCAACCGTGTAGCTTAGGCAACAATATACTTTAATGGGCCCTTAACGAACAAATTTGGCCGGTCCCCAGCGACTTCGTTAAATCGAGGCTCCACTGTAATAGATTATCAATTGTATATATATGAAATCGGCATTTCTATGCCGCGTAGTCGAGGCGGAGGTAGTGTCAAATTTGACTGAATCCTTGAAATAATCTTTTGGTCTTATTAGACCCCGGTCTTTATTGCTCAGATGCGAAATTCCGTTCTCATTCAGACAGATCGGCGTATTCCATAAAACGGTGCCTCTATATCAAATGTGATCGTTGATACAAATAACTGTGCAGTGTTGATCACGAAACACCAATCTCTAAGAGGGTGTCAGCATTTTCTTTGTTTCTTTTGTTTTTATGCCCCGTCAAAACCGGAGTTTCCAATGGTTCGCGGCCGCAAATGAGGAATCTGGGGAGGGTTAAAGTTGTGACGTCAAATCGAGAACAAACGCTTCGGCTGGCCCAGTCAGATCTTCTATTTTGCACGAGTGTATGAGCCATTCTGCCGCACAAGTTTTTCGCTGGGACTCCACAGTCAAGAGATTTCTGTTTGTAGTAACGAAGTCTTCTACTTCGTCGGATTCCAAAATGAATTTTGACTCAGAAGACTCTGAAATTTATTATATCGCTGAAGACACGAAGTAGGACTTCACTCGGCGACGACCAAGCTGATTTACTTGCTAGTCTTTTGCTGAGCACCCAGCTGCCTAGCCTCTGGCCAACTAAGAACAGAAAACCAAATACCAGGAGGTAGAAGCTACTAAAGAATTCGAACGAGCTCTGAAGGACAGACTCGAAGGCAAAGATATGCAGAAGTCAAAAAGTAATAAGATAATTTGTAGCGCGCGACGAACTGTTTACTGTTTTCGCACCTTCTTCTATCTCATATAATATACCTTGTAATAACAGTCAAGTCATTCACTTTCTTAGAATTATTTAAACTAGTGCGTTCATGATGTAGATCAACTGGTTATCTCAGTCTTGACACGCAGTATTTGTATTCTTTACTTGTAAGTGTGGAAATAATTGTCAGTGCTTCTTGCTCTTGAAGACTTTGTATGTTCAGGGGTTCAGGGTTCTGAACAGACCAATTCTCAGTATTTCCTTGCTTGAATGTCTCCCTGCATGGTGATATTTTCTAAACGATGGGTCTTCCAAACCAGTGCGTTTGTTCATGACACGACTTGCAATTGGAAAGGAATTGAATTCTGCCAAATTACCCTCCCAGATTTCTCTTTTATATTGAGAATTCACCAAGGAAGAAGACTTAAACATATCAAGGCAGAGAACATTTACTCGGAAAATTCGTTCACTATTCTCCTGCCTTCTGTCTCTGTCGGCTGCGCTGACTGACTGCTGTGTCTCGGACTAGATCCAAGAACGGATTAGCCTGCGAACGCAGACCTATTTCCGGCTGTCACTTGTTCCGCCGAAAATAACGTCTGCGAACTCGAGTCAAAGATTGATTTCCGTGACGTCAAAACTTTTGTTTTGTTGTTGACCATTAAAATTCACCGATAGAATATGATACTCGCATACACGCGCGACGCCGCGGGAGCCGGTGATAATTTTAGAATCATGAATTTGTTCGCAATGAGCTATGAGCGCCATCCCAAAGAAGATTTTAACTTCCGAGGTTTGTTTGCTTTGCAAGGCAAAAGTTTCCAGTGAAGAAAAGATAAAGGTGTTTGGAAAAAATACAGTGGCCATTCACTCACTGATTCTGCGTTCAACTGAAGTCGATCTGTCCGTTTATCATCAAAGCACGACACTTTCGCGCGTGATGTGACATATCTGTGACCTGAGTTTAGCTCTAACAAAGATGTCTTAGTTTACCTTTCCTATGAAAGGTGGTTCTCTGTATATTTCTCTCGGCAAATTGGTTGATTCTCTATTGGGCTACATTTGTTTAAAGTAACATGCAGGCCCGCAAACGTTAACCACATAGTGAATTATGGCCTTCGATTGCTCAACGGAATAATTTATTTTCTCAGTGAGCCTTTAAGTAGAATCTTAATGCCGTTGTGTTTGCTACCTCTGTGGCAATTTTTATTTAAGTTTATGGGCTCATTCATGTTGCAACTATTGAATCGGTCGGATCAGTGGCCTTCGATTCTCTGTTACCGTGACCTTTTGTTTATTAGCCTGTGGTGACCTTACAGGATAATCTTTCATGATGTTTATCACGGACGGTTATGCATGTCTCATATCCGAGTCCTTTCAAGGCTATTGTAGTTCTTAGAAAAGTGCACCTCCATTATTTTGTTGCATTACTAGCATCCAACAGGTGTTAGCGTTTTGTAACCGTCAGGTTACTGTGTTGGAATTAAATTCTAGGATGCTGTATAATAATCTTGTTTGGCAAATGTTTTAAGTTGTTTTCTTCTCACATCACGAAACAGTGGGAGTCGTGTTAAGCCTGTCTACTCTACCATTTTCAACTGCCCTGATCTCTAACACGGACCTGACATCACTGAGTGCGATATTGCGCTTATTCTACGTGAATTTAAGCGGCTGACCCTGTCCTTCATCAGGATAATCAGCGGCGAAACAACGATTACAATGTTCTTCTCACGAGTTGAATCCACATAAGAATACACAATAGGCCGCAAAGCCTGAAATACAACAGACTTTCCAACTCCAGCTGAAGATTCACAAAAACATCGCTCGTCGATTCAAAAACAAATCGCAAGGCTTCCTCTTGATGCTTTTTGAGGCTATCAAACCCGAAAACTTCCCTGAACTCATCCTCTGCAATTTTTTAACACGCGTTTGCGAGAGCTCCACGCACGATCTCTTTGAGTTACCTCTTCAGATATGCAAGGTGAAATGTGATTGGTTTTTGAGCACTGACGTCACGGAAATCGTTCTCGTGGCTCGAGTTCGCAGACGTTATTTTCGGCGGAGACAACCGACAGCCGGAAATACGTCTGCGTTCGCAGGCTAAGAACGGATGCCTCGAATCGATAGAAAAGCGGTTTTTACCAAATCACGGTCTCGCTTAAGCCATGGAGTCCGCAAAAAATTCCCTTCCTCTTCCTAAAATCCAAGCGTCGAACGAGATCATCTGGTTTGTTTTATTGGTAACCATATCGTTTTTATGCGGTTACGC
>JAHPZR010038577.1:0-12500 GCA_019787425.1 Platygyra sinensis | reverse complement strand
TCAGTGGATCTGTAGATAGTGTTGGTTTAAGTCTTGTTTCAGCAGCTTGAGATGACAACTGTAAAGATTTCTATTTTAGGTTTTGAATTCGACCGATCGCCAAGGCGATTACTAGCCGGTAGCTTGGAAAATGTTGTCCTCGAGGAATGCATGCCTTCGGCTATAGAATTTGCTTCATCTGTTGTAGCCTGTTCACAGACTTTCTATTTCTCCTTGAACTTGTCGAGATCGAAATCAAAATATTAACCCGGGGAGATATGAACGAACAAAACTCATTTCATTTTACATGGGTGTGGCTAGCGAGAGACAACTTATCTTTCGCTTGCCTCTTGGTTACTCTCGCGCTCCACGCTCGTTATGTGTTCGAAGAAAAAATTGGCAGAAAAAAGTAAAAAATAAAAACGCCTATGGACAGGCTACATGAGTCGCTCTTTAGGTCATTCATGGTGTGTGAGCTGGAGACTTTGTTGTCTTGGGGTAACAATCTCACCTGAATAGTGCGGTGGACAAACACAATGCGTGAGGTCGATGCAGTACCCTCCGTTCAAACATTCAAATCCTTTGTGACAGTAAGACCTGAAAATGAAACAGTCGGGCAAATTTCGACATAAGCAATGAAATGAAATTGTGTGTTCTTCACGCATGTTTTTTCTTCAATACTGTCGAGCGAAGAAAGCCAGCAGCTTCGTTCCTCTGTTACAGTTAATAATCACGGTGTATTGAACTCTGACCCAGCCTAATTTGTGTGGGTTTATTTTTTATGGGTAAAGCTCACAGTCAGTCCACTTTACCTGGCACAGCCATTTTCCGGGCTGTAATAGTTTTCGTAGCACTCGCACTTCATTGGGTCGTTTGGGCATGCTCCGTAGATGCATTTCACCTTGCATAACGACCGGTCGCACATGTCACCCATCCAGCCAGGATCACAGTCACATTTCATCGGGGACTTGACGCAAGTGCCATGCTTGCAGGGAAACCACGGATAACATGACGTCACGTTCTCGCAGTTGGGCCCAGTCCACCTCGACAGACAACGGTCACATGTTAAGCCATCCTGGCCGCAGTAGCCGTGTTTGCAGGTCGCATTGGCGTTGCAGTCGATGCTTTCACAGCATTCACCCGTGTAGGACCCAGTCCGCTGTCGAGAGTAGCAGTGGCAAGTCTGCGTTGCAGGGTTGTAGTCGCCATTTCCAAAGCACTGTGTTTCGGGAGGACAAGAACCTTCCACTTCCAGAAAAAATACCAAAAACAAAAAAACGATAAATCGTGCGGACATGATCACGTGTCTTCGTACGGATCCTGCAGAAAAAAATAACCACAGTCATGTATTCCACTCAGAGATAAGTTAGTTTACCTATAAATATTAGCAGCGTTGCGAGAGCGACAACTCGCGCGCTCTTATCAGAACTGGCAACGCGTCCACATTTCTTCCCCAGGATCGCTCGTCTTCAAAGTTGGCAATCAAGGGAAGGAAATTTAAAAACAGTAAATGTTCACCGAGAAAATTTTAAGTGTTTGGTTGCCTGACCTCGAGAAAAATTTGAATTAAATTCCCAAATCGTGAAAATATCGTGCTTGGTATAAATTGAAAGAAATACTTATACCTCCAAGTATGGACTTCGATAATCAATTTTCCCGAAAAGCTAATAAAACCTTTGATAAGTTATATTTATAAGTTGTAATTTTATTCATTCCACAAATTTATCAAACGCTTTCTAGGAGTATGTCACAATCCCCTTTTCTTTAACTCGGTTGCAAGTAATGATTTTCATAGTTTGTCAAATTTTGAAAGCGAAGTTGCGCTCAACTGGCAGTGTTAAAATGAACGCACGGGATTCTTACATTTATTTCCATTTCGCATCCCGTTCCATCAGTCGATCATTGGTAAAACAAGTTAGTATTGTTTCTCTCGATACTGCCGAATTTCATTTAGAGGATAAGTTTGGAAATTCCGGCTGGGAATAGCGATGTTTCTTGTTCACAAACATTGACGTCATATTTCTTTTGATATTCAAATTTTCGAGCCACTGAACAATAGCATGTATTGTTTCAACAGCCAATAAACCTCTGGTTGGCACATCAATGACAATAGGTGACGTAACGAGAAACATCGCTATTGTCCGAACATTATCAGTTGCCAAAACTATGAAAGCTAAAAGGAATGCAACCTCGTTCCCAGAGGTTGAAAGGATTGGAGCTACGGTGCAAAACTAGATAAATGGAACACGAATTTCCATTCTCAAGCGGCGGTCTACGTATAAATTGAAAGTTCCGGTTTTTTCCGAGAATTTTACCGTCCAGTGGCTGACCGAATATTAACTGGCAAACAACAAACAACCGGTGTAATTAAACCACAGAGCAGTCTACCCCTGCAGTACTTTTCAAAATACCTTTGATACCTCTGCAAAAGGAAAGGAAATTTTAGTAAGTTTGACGTGCCGACAGAGACAATTCTTCGTTTGGGGAAGCTCCCATTCCACGAACTTCGCGATTGTTTAAGGTGGCCGAACACAGTTTTGGCGCGCGCTCTTGCTAACGCGATTCAGCGCGCGCACAAGTATTGCATAAAAACAAACATGGCATAAATAGAGCGATCATTTTATTTGCTCAATGTCTGCGCTATCTGCACAATTTTTTTCTTCGCAAATGAACACAATATATTGAATTGATGGTTTTACTCTTTTATTACAAAGGTATGTTAGAAAGGTAACGATGCAAAGAACTCAGCTCTGCTATTTCTTTGTTGCTAAAAGAACCCAGTTAAATGCAGCGCATGTGTAGTAAGTCGAAAAAAGTGCGATTGAGTGAAAAATTGACTTCTCGGAAGCGTTTATTTCTCGAGAACCACTCATTAGAATATCACCAAATTTGGCACGAAAATACTTTAGGAAATAAGTAACTGGAGGATTGAAAAAAAATTGAACGTTAACAAAGGAAATTCAAGATATGCCAGTGAACCTTCAAAGAGGGATAATTAAAGATCTGTTTGTTAAATTATTATTAAAATAGCGCTAACTTGCGAGTATCGTTACAAGCTTGTTGCATGCAAATTATAAAGAAAATCTAATGACTAGATTTTCTGCAAATAATCAAAACCGATTTTAAACACCTGTTTATATTTGATCATGTTGCCATGGTAACGGTACATAGGTCAGCTTAATTATCAAAAAGTTGAAGTTTGTGTTGTTAACTTGCTTGCTGCCATTTTTGGTGACCAAAAGATCAAGGGTTTAGAGAAAAATGTAAATGAAACAGAGGTATCAAAAACTGTATTCAGCCACCTTAATAGACAATCACATTACGCAAAACTGACAAGCTTCCGGTATCACGCAAATTAGCTAACAGAAGTAAACAGTTCTGATGTTGCTCGACACGCTTACTTCAGACTTCAAAAATTGCAACTTATTTCAAAAACAGCAATTGGTTAGAGCTGAATCGACTATTTCAGCGTGACGGAGAAATCTAGTTGCAAGCAATGCATGACAAACTCGCTTATTTGTCGGGACAAAATAAACTTCCGCCTTTCGAAAGTCAGTCGTGCGAAGTCAAGTAACCCATGATCGCATGGTCAAGCAATTCGTTATTTTTAACAATGAACCCAGGCTTTGCTTCTGTATACGTCGTCGATTTATTTCTAAATTCAGCTTATTCAGATTCAACCTGTGGCAATTTTCCGCTTTCGAAATGTCCATGCGAGTTAACGATTGTACTAGTGATTTCCTAGTGTTCTCGGTAAATAGACCTACTAGATAGATATTATTGTCCTTAGTCAGGCCTTCGTAGGGCCTTCGTGACGAGCAATCATGCAAGGTAAATCGAAGAAAATGTTTCATATTAATTACAATTTCTGTTTCTTTTTGGTGTGTTTTTTTACGCAGGGACCAGTTGTAATCGAAAGCAGTGCAGATCTCAGTTCAGTTTTCGATGAAAATTAACATACAATCTATGTACGGGCTGATATCCACTGACCGCCAACTAAAGAAAATAAGTTAGACTTACCTCAAAGAGTATACAGAGGCATTTGCAGCTTACTCCAAAATGCTTCAGTTGCAAGTGTCAGATTAATTTATACTGATGCTACCCAAGATCACATGAACCTCACATGAGTTTACCGTCAACCAATCACAGGGCGCAATTACGGTAAAACGACGATATAATTGGGTGGGGGAAGACCCTTTTTAATCAGAAGCAGTTTCGGTTTCAATGCCTTCCTCAAATATTATAGTATACATACTTTGTACAGATTGTCATTAATTACATTATTTGCAGGAAACAAGAAATTTTGAACGTAGAGCATTTCAGTTGGACATTTTCTGACTAAAACTTCGTCACTAAATAAGTATACAGTTCTCGCTCTTCCACGGAATTAGAAATCATTTTTAGAACACCACTTGGTTTCTGAGAATTAGCGACAACGCGCAGAGTATACAAATATTTTTGTACCGGGGAAAATCCCTTGCGTATATCACAAACATCTTTTATTTGCTCCTACTGAACTCGTGACCCTCACGTGAAAAATAGCTTGCCGTGCATTTTTTAAAGCTATTGTTTAATCCAAACAATGACAAATGAGTCACAATAAATCAGGACTTGTTTTATCAGGTCAAGAAGGATTGTAGACGTGAAGAGAGAACTGAACATGTAAAGGTAGGTTTCATTTCGAGATGGGATCCCTAGCGGTCGATCACATGACCTGTCGTTCGAGAAGCTGCGTGAAGCACATTGGAATTCCGATTTTTCAAGCCACGTGAGAGGAACGAAACTGGGTTCGAATTTAATGCAAAGGAAGCAAAAGCAAAAATTAAATTTGGAGGGTCGAAACCTCGAAATTCGACTGTTTTGAGCTTGTCGTTTGAGGATTAAGGCTTCCTCGGTGTTTCTATCGGAAAATACCACTTTGAGAAAATAATATTTATTGGCTGAAGCCTTACTTCCATAAACTCAAAATACTTCGAGAAGATTTGAGCTAATTAGTACCTTGTTTGAATGATACAATTGTCTTCAGAACTTCTAATTAACAATTAGTTTATGAGCTTGAGATTTCTAAAGCCCCGGCCAAACGATCGCAACATGCCAACGCAACATATCGCAACATTGTTGGGCGCAACATGTTGCGTGCGTTTGGCCACCGTGTTGCGACATGTTGGGTGTTGTTGGCTCAGATTTGACCATTTTCAAATTGAGCCAACAACACCCAACATGTCGCAACACGGTGGCCAAACGCACGCAACATGTTGCGCCCAACAATGTTGCGATATGTTGCGTTGGCATGTTGCGATCGTTTGGCCGGGGCTTAAGAGGTGATAGCTGATGACGCCGAAGGCCGAATCAACTCAGTAATATCTCATGAAAATCGAGAGCGAGTGATCTAGTTGTTTTAGTAGAATTCTAACTGAATTAGCGTAAATTCTGGGTTCCAATTGTTTTTCTACCGATTGTTAAACTTCACGCTTTAGCAAAATCGAACTGCGTACTGAATAACTGTCACTGGAAATTTGCAGTTGATTACGCGCGTGCACTCGTTTTTTCAACGATTACAAGTTTTTTAAGTCAAAACACCGTTAATATGACCGTCTTTTACTTCTCATGCAGGAATTTAATTATCCATCTGCATCTCAGTAAATGTTCCTCTAAAACTTCGGGAAAACGAAAAACCATCGCCATTTCGTGGACGAGTGACAGAAACTGCACTCTAATTAAGCAATAGCATGTTTCTGTAGAGAGCTATCTGCTGATAGTTGCCCCGCGGAAATTTGACCTCTAAAAAAAAACAATTGCCCGAGAAGCGAAGTTTTAAGGGCAATTATGCTAGTAAAGAACGTGAAATTTCCAAGGGGCAACTATCAGACCGATAGTTCCGAGGCATGAACACTCTATTGTCTTATTGTTTACCACTAAATTTTCTTCCGCGCGCTAGTTCAAAAATCATATTGGGTGAAAGCCAAATGCAAACTTTGAAAAAGAAAACAGACAAAAACCCAAAGTTGATATAGTTTTAATTACCTATTTTCTATGATCCTGCTTGTTTGCAAAAAAATTTAACAGACGAGTACTATCCATCCGGGTATTTACTTCGGACAAGCACTATTATTATTATTTTAACAATAGAGTGTTTCTGTCGAGGAACTATCGACTGATAGTTGCCCCGCGGAAATTTGATGTTCTTAAAACAAATATTTTCTCGAGAAACTTCGAGGGCAAATATGCCAGTTTTAAGAACATCAAATTTCCAAGAGGCAGCTATCAGACGTCTGACAGTTCCAAGACATAAACACTCTGTCCTTATTGTTCACCACTGAACCAAAGAATTTTCTCTTGCTCGTGCTAGTCCAAAAATCATATTGAATTATTTTCCACTTTTTTAGATGAAAACCGTTTAAGTCAAATGTAAAATTTGAAAAAGAAAACAGACAAAACCCACTTAATACAATTTCAATTGTTTATTTTCTATAAAAATAACGAGGACGTCACGAAACAAAGGTTTAATGAGCAGAGCCGGGTTATTCGAAAGCCGGTTAACGTTAACCCAGGGTTAAATGTTAACTGAAGCATTATGTTTTCGTGTTTAAAAATGTTCTTCACCTCTAGTTTGAGATTACTACAGCTCAAAACTGAAGGGCAAACAATATAAACAGAACACTTCACCAAAAATTTCAAAACTGAAATCAAAATTCTCGCTAACCCTGGGTTAGCTTAATCGGGCTTTGAACAACCCGGCCCAGAACAACGCTAGCTGTGCACGTGAGTTATAATTCTTGGTACATTTATTTCTTTGCCGTCCTCTGCAAAACAGCAACGTGAGATGACCAAATTCTATGTTGTTTAGAGAAAGTGAACCACAACGGCTAATTTTTCGTATTTCTATTTGGAACTGAACGCATTCGTAGCAAGGGCAAGTTTTTACAACGACAAACACACTCAATAGATCTCGGCAAATGAGAAATTCCAAAGTAAATTAGAAACACGTTTTTTACTAGGCGTCGTCCTCGCCGTCGCTTTCGTATATGAGTAAGGTCCCCAATGTCTCTCCGCGGAAGAACACTATCGCGTCAAGTGATCAACTTAAAGCAATAAGAATCGAAGAAAAATTAGTGGTGAGCTCTAATTAAACAATAGTAATTTCTGTCGAGGAACTATCGGCTGATAGTTGCCCCGCGGAAATTTGATGTTCTTAAAACAAATATTTGCCCGAGAAACGAGGCTTCGAGGGCAAATATGCTAGTTTTAAGAACATGAAATTTCCAAGGGGCAACTATCAGACCGATAGTTCCGACACATCAACACTCTATTGTCTCTCATAGAATTTGTTTAAACTGGCTTGACTGGCTACAAATCAGGCACACTATCTAACTTACAAGTACAGTAGGGCACTTTAGATCGAAACAAATCTCTAGATTTCCGGAAAATCGACCATGAATAAAAGCAGCATTTCGCACGTAATGTCGTTGCTATAGTAACTCCCGTCTCGATAAAATATACCGCACCCGAAACTTTGGTCTATCCATAGGCGCTAGCCGGAGTGTGGATATCAATCTCCTGTTTTATGTTTTAGTGCGTTGTAACTTATACTCAAAGTTGGAAGGTGTCAGTATTGAAAAATTCCATCGAGCTACCTTAGTAAAAGAATTTGTGTGAACTATGTCGAAGGAGTATGAGTGACAGGGTGGGTCCACCAAATATATACCAACAGGAAACTCCACTCAGAGAGCATTTTCTCACTTAAACGCTGGGCACCCAGGTACTCCCCGAGAAGAACGGTGTATCCTCATTTTGAGGCTAGGCATTTATCTGACGTGACATTTTTGTAAGTGGTCCTTACTTATCATCCGATGTTAAGGACGGTGCCTACTTAATACAAAGGTTTTTGCGCCAAGTTAGGACCACGCGGAAAAAGTAGATCTTTGCAAGGGCTATTGGAATCCACAAAGAAAAATAGTGGTAGCCACGCATTTTTTCGAGATAATTAGCCTTGAATCTCAACAAAAATGCTGACATCAGCATTTTTCTGAAAAGTGAGGGAAACGATATTTCCTCACAGATTTCCTTAGAATTCGCCTTTAAATACAGAAAGGCGAAACACATTTAAAAAGATCTTTAAACTGCATGGCAAATGGTGACATGAAAATCATTTTTGGTATGTTTTAATAACAAAATCGTTGCAAAAGCGCTTTAAGCGTCTCTAACAGCCTTCCTCTGGTTTAGCTAAGGTACAGTCTAAATACCTTTTGCTCACAACCAGAAACTAATCACATGTTGAATAGGCTTGCCGCTTCCATTTCGCAACGTAAAATGTAGGGGTAACCACGCGTTTTTTAAAGTTATTGATCTCTTTTGAAAACTTTTGCAGTGCCCGTTACATTTTTTCCTGTCACCTCCCCAGTAAGTAAGACATTTGTGTTTCTGCGCGCGCACTACGCCTTCTACAGGCACTTGTTTACAGTTCGATTTCAGTGTAATTTTCGAAAGATAACAGCTAGGTATTCAACTGTAAGACGTTAACAGTTAGTGGTTAGCGATATACTGCTATTCTGGTCTCCCTGGTTTAAGTACAGGTTCATTAAAATTGATTTGGTCACCGTAGGAAAATTTTGCTTTAATTTTCGTCATGTGCTTGGTGGCGTAGTTGATTGCGTCAATGTCAACCCCAACGTCGCGCGCGCTTAAACCATGGCTTGCGTGATGAGCAGAACGTGTGCGCAATAACAAAAGTAGGCACCGTCCTTAAAGGAGCAACGGCCTAAATTTTATAACTTCGTCACTTGTTAATCTCCTCCATCCTAGACCATACTTGTTCCCAAATGAGTTATTGTTATCTCTGTAGTGTTTTTTCTATCTTATTAAAGTGCCACTGAAACGAAATTTTCGTATGTGAGATTTTTGCTTAGTAATAAAGTTTCAACCTTACTTGGAAACACTGGAGACTTTTTTTTCGCATACGGTAAGCGAAAACTGCTTTTTCAGCCGTTCGAAGTTGGCTGGTTAAGCCCAAAATTGGCGGCCATCTTGGCGCGGCCAAAACAGCCTAGTGACGTCACTGGTTGTATTAGTCTCGTGCCGCGCTGAAAATTTAGAGTGATTATGGGAGAAGAGAATACTGTTCGAAGCCCCCAAAAAAACATGTTAAGGACATCTCAGAGCTTTAAATCAGATACTAACAGTAGCCTTAGCCATGAAGAGGTGGAGAGGCGATCCTGGGGCTTTTCAGTCTATTTTATAATTGAATAGTTCCAAGGTAATTTATGAAAGCAAGCACGCGAGTGCGAGTTCTGAAATCGCAAAATGCTCGGGACACTTAGTCAAATGGCGAGCATTAAATTTAACAATGTCTACACTCATAAAGTAAAAAAGACCTGAAAACAAGAGAAAGCGGCTTTTGAAAATATTATCCGGAGTGCTGGTGCATGAATGGCAGCAACAACGCTTCAAGTTTTCGAGTCGCTTTGCTTCGAGGAAACCAGACGCTTTGCGAGTTTCACCGCAGACGAGATTGTGTTATGGTGACCTTTATCCAGTTGTATCTGCTACATCCTACAAGTTATCACAACATCAACAATTAAAGAAACCCTCTACTTTTACATGGAGGGAGCGAATTTGAAACTGTAAAGGCAAACTAAGCTGCCATGACCCAACACGTATGTTTTCAGGAAACGAAAGAAAGCGTGACAATGTCGACGGCGAAAAGTCATATATGCAAATTGGTTCGAATTCTGTTTTTAAAATAAACCTTCGAAAGGAGTGAAAGCTTGTCACGTTTTAACGAATTGCTTTGAACTTGGGTACTATTAAATGAAGATCATAGATATAAGTACGCGCTAAAGAACTCAAAGTAATCCATCGGCCGTGATAAATATTGTAATTGGGAGATACGCGTAAAAGAGAAGCGAAATTCCACTTTGTTTATATTACACTGACTGACACGTATGCGGCGATAATCGAGCGATAAAGCGAACCCTGCTGTTGATCACAATTTTCAAAGATATTCTCTGTCTACCATAACAACTCTCACGCCGTATTAGTAACATAAAAAGATGCCCTCTGTATGCAAAGAAGTACTCCACTCAAAGCTTGTGGACCATTAATAACTTCGTAATTGTGCGGATGGCTGAGGCGCTTACTTCTTTTAATGCAGTAAAGTTTGCGAGGATCCCGGGCGAGGATATATTTGAACCTTGTTAATAGACCTTTGATAAACGTGAGAATCCAAATTACAGAACCAGGCTGAAAACAGACGACGATATATCGTGTTTAGGCTTCAGGATGTGATATAATTGTTGCCATACTCGTCTTCGAAGTCTCCAATCGAGTACTCAAGATGTTCGAAAAATATAGTAAGCTGTTCTAATCTGCAGCATTCATTTTGGCGAAGCTACACTCTTTTGCGCCCTCCAACGTTTATGATGTGAATTTACTGTCAAGGTTGGACAGAAATTACAAGGTAGAAAACTAGTAGGTATCGACAATAGGATGAATAATCTTGAATAAATCAAGTGAAAACAAGAGAGAATCTTTAGCGCTTCCATCGTGAATACAACCAGTGACGTCACAAGGTCCTTAAACTCGGTTCCAGAGCCCGGACACAGTTATGCTCCAAAAAGACGATTTCGGCAGCTAAAAGAAGCACTTTCCGTTAGGATTTGAAAGAAATAAAGTTCACCACCATTTTAAGCACGCTTGAAACTACAAAGTGGGCTAATAAAAGAGAGTACGAAAATTTCGTTTCAGTGGCACTTTAAAGTACTATTTTCAGGTTTGCTTCAATTCAAAAGTAATTTACGAAGAGCTAAAATTAACCTAGAATGAAATACTTCAACTGATAGATTTAGCTGAAAATAATGTAATGTAACACGAGCGTGGGACCCAGAAAAAATTTGAGTCCAGATAGGATTTGAAACCACGACCTCCCGAACTCCGCGCGGGCGCTCTATCCTGCTTTGAGCTACGAGAACTCGTGGCGAGCCAGATTATTTAACTAAGTTCTTATATGACACGCGTCTTCTGCATACTGCACGATTCAGCAGTGAACATGTTGTAAATAATGATAAACGAGTGATGGTGAAATTGCAGCTCGATAAATATATGTGAAAATAATGTAATGTAACACGAGCGTCTCACCTGAATTAAGGCATGGGTCTCACTTATGTGTGATGTTTTGGACGTTTTTTCTAAATTAAGTCTTTTTCCTAAATATTGGCTTCTAATTGTATGTTTTTTAACGTAAAATGATTTTTTCCATTCAATTTACTCGACTTTAGTGGTCACGTGATTGACCACGCCCTAAATTAAAAGAAATATGATCATTTACGTTACAAGATGTAAACGTACTATAAAACTCTTGTTTTTTCGTCCAAATCCTTAGCCTTACCTGGTCATATGCCGTTTTAAACGGGGATGTTGAAAAAGTTTTATTCTTTTGTCATTATTTCCAAATTTTGCCTAGTCCCAGTCCCTCTCCAATGTATATACGTTGTAATTGAAACAAAAGAGATAAATCTTTCAAACCCCGTTTAATTCTCTAAACTTGGTGGTTATAGCCATTCGCATAAGACAAAATTAGCAATGGATTACAACCGAAAAACTATTGTAAATTTGGATTCAAATTTATATAAACAACTGGGCGTGACAAGTCACGTGACCAAAGATCAAAGTTCTTGAAACGAAAAATAAAAAAGCTTCTTTCAAATACTTCACCCTATACAAGTTTATAAGCGATAGATTAAATGTATTTGAAATTAGACCACCCCCTCCAAAATACAGCGAGACCCTTTCCTTAATTCACTTGAAGGGACCTAGAAAAAATGTGAGTCCCAATAGGATTTGAACCCATAACTTATCACGCTTATAACGCTCGTGTTACATTACATTATTTCAGTTTTCACATATATTTACCGAGCTTCAATTTCACCATCTCTCATTTATCACGATAGGTTTATGGGCTACCGTAACAGTTATGTAAATTTCGTTCGATTCCACTTGACTTAAGTAACTTATTATCTCTGGCTGGAAAACCGTCCCGACACTCTCCTTGACTGCTCAGCGAAAAGATAAAGAACACGAGAAATGAGTAAAGGCATAGCTTAACTTAGTCCAGTCCCTGAACTCTCATTTCTTTCCGCCCTATATATAGAGGCTGAACCCGGGCGAGCGAAAAGAGAGTCCAGGATAACTTGCGCATGCTCAGAACGCCGCCAATTTCCCCCACCCCCCCCCCCCCCCGCCCCTCTTAAATCGGGGGAAAAAACCATATTTGGAAGTACTTTCCAGATTTGGCTTCTGGAGCGATTTTCTGAAAAATAATATACAAGCAACAAATCAGTGGAATTCACCAGTGCCACGCTAAACCACATTCGATTTGTTTTACCACAATATCAAGGATAACAAAGGAAATCTTTGCCGTGATTTGTTGGCACCATGGATGACTCACTCAACATGCACAAACAATACGAAAATGAAAAAAATGTTCCAGAAAAGAGTAACGACGCGTACTCGTTGTCGATAAGAGT
>JAHPZR010038576.1:0-14264 GCA_019787425.1 Platygyra sinensis | reverse complement strand
ACAGACCACGATAAAACATATTTCGATTTGTAGCGTTTTTATGTTTTACCACAATATATCAACGTCAAAGAAAAAAAAATTTTTCGCAGAGCACGAGCCGAAAAAAGACATTGCGCGACACTTTGACGCGAGCAGCGTGGTTAGAACCTAACTGATTTTTGATTGGTTTGTTCTGAGCATGCGTATGCAAGTTATCCTGGACTCTCCTGGACTCTCCTGGACTCTCTTTTCGCCCGCCCGGGTTCAGCTCCTATATATAGAGGGCGGGAAGAAAGGAGACTGGACTAAGCTTAACTATGAAGCGTTGTTGCGAAAACACTGTGTCATGTTATCATGCTTCTGGGATAGCTAAATAAGCGGAAACAAAGCGGTAACAAATTGTTTTGCGCCCCAGTGGCTAAACAAGGAAATATTGTTTCAGAAAAAAAAAGAGTCACGCATGCACATAACAAGAAGAAGTCTGGGGATGACTTTTTCACATATTTTCGTCCCCAGGTTTCACACAATACATGTAGATGACATAGGATCTGTGCATCGATTTGTCAATATGCCAATAAGCCACTTCCTTTTTGTCCTAATTCATATAGTCTTCATTGAACTACATCCACTATAGACCTCTTTAGCTTGGGCGGTTTGTTTTCCCATTGTAGACCACGTGATGATACTCTTGAGAATTCTTGCTTTCAAACTTTTAAATAGTCGCATGAATATGACTGAATAATTTTACGGTGAATAAAAGAGAAATTCTCCAGAGAATAGCACGTGGTCTACAACGGGAAAACAAACCGCCCAAGCTAAAGAGGTCTATTACAAACCGGCTCTGTCCTCGTACAAGGTATGACTTACTCCGTCTCCTCGTCCTTCCAATTCCTCCAGTTCCTTCTTTACCTTCACTTTTCTGTGACCTGCTTGTAACTCATGTGCTTCGACCTCGCGATCAAAATTTGTTGTACGCCCGCTGTTGCTGAAACATTGATAATGAACAGCACTGGAAACTAGTCAACGTTACGTTCATGGTGGTAAAACTAGGAAACGTTTGTTTTGAAGCAAAATATTGTGTCTGAGAAACAAAACTGTTTATGACCTGAGGCAAAAAGAATTGTTTCCGCGACATAGGTTTCCCCAGGGGCTAAACTTGAAACATTTAGCTCCACAACGTTTTTTCGGCTGCGAAAACGGTTCAAAGCTGACGGATCAACCCATTTGTCCTTCCGTTCATTCGTTCATTTATTTATTCTTTTTCACCTTCAGTGTTCACTCATTCATTAGTCTTCAAGTTCATTCATGCATCCACGTACATTTTCTCGATTTGTAGGCAGCTCAGTAAAAAAAGAGAAGTATACTAATCGTGTTTTATAACATATTGTTAAATTTAGTCAGAAATAGAAATACCCTGCCAGCCAAGATTAAAAATAATCTCATTGAGTACAAAACCATTAACTAAACTGATTAATAAGGCTTATTAAGTATTGGTCGAGTCTGAAATCTCTCCTCTTTCTTGAGACTATCACTCATTAACGATCAATAAATTAAATAAATTAAAGTTTAATTTATTAATACAGCGTTTTCCCTCACGTTGTCGGGTGCAATGCAAATAATTGGAACAAAAAAAGTGTGTTTGTTTCGGACACCAAAATCGCCGACGGTGTACAAACACTCTATACCTTCTCTTATGATGGGAATCAAAACAGACAAAATCAAGTTGCGATGCTCTGCTCAAAATCAGTAGCTGGGTGGCTGCCAAACGCGCTAGTCTCGAAAAGCTTCTTACAATCTTATTTTGGACGAAACAAGCAAGATCTCTAACTTATTTTTAACTTTTTAAGGATTAAACCACTGCAAAAACCGTGTACGATCAAAACTTGCTCAACGTTGGATCAAAATAGGTCGTGACCAGACCAAAAAACTTTAAAAATAGAAAAAATATACTGCAAAGGTTGGTCAAGACAACGTGAACATAGGCGCTGTTACAATATTTCGGCTGGCCAACACCAGCCTTCTTAGGTTAATTGAATGGATAAATGCTTGTTACAAGATCTTTATATTCACCGGAAATGACAAAAAAGGCTGCGTGATGTGTAAAATTAATAAAAAAGAAAATGCATAAAAGATAATAATACATGAGAACAGGGTAAAATAAACAAAAGAAAATGAAAAGGTAGCTAAATTAAATTACTTTTCATCTCTTCTGTTAAGGCCTGGCAGGCTCCAGTGTTTTTCCTCTGTGTATGAGGAATGCCTCACGAGCCTTTCTGATGGAGTCACGACTAGTGTGCAGTTGTTCGAGCGGTATAAGGATCATGTGGTCCTCCGCGTGACCACTAGTCAGGAAGTGTCGTGAAACCGCAGTGGGGGTATAACTACAAAAGGGGTTTATAATTGGTCGCCTATGTTCATTAAAACGGTCTTTAAGACGGCGTTTGGTCTCTCCGATGTACTGAAGATTACATTTTTAACTACTTATAACCCGCTTTGGGTGATTCACCTAGACAGGGAGTCTATGTAAGGGAGTAAACACCCTGTTCTTCCTTTCTTGCAGAGTTCAAATCAAATTGAAAATAATCTTATCTTTAAAAAAAGAGTAAGCCGGCGCGGCCCGTCAATTGAATTAGGGATTGTCAGGGATATATGAAATATACTAAAATCTAACTAAAAACTGCATAGAATATAAAACTCTACAATTAATGAACATAAAGCCTTCTTACATTCTAAGAGAAAGGGTCAATGTTGGTCAATACATTACCACTAATTCACCGTCTAATTCTGTGGAATTGAGGAGGACTTATCATTTCCTCCTCTAATCCCCGGATGAGAAATGATCGTGCGTGTGGATTATCTTCAACCAGAATAAAAGAATCGCAAGCGACGGATCACTTACATTTTCTCTGTGTATACGAGAAAATTTGCGCAGAGCTAGATGGCATCACGCTAGACACGAATTGACTACAAACATTAAAATAGCTTGTAAAACATAGCAATCGGTGAAGTTTTTTGCCTCTTTGAGTATAATATTCAAGGAGAAATTGGCTTTCAAAAATTGCAACTGAACTTTCTGGGTGGCAAAAGCGCTAATGAGCTCATACATTCTTTGTATAATTTTGAGCCAGTTTTAAACCTGCGTCGCACAAGGAGTATTCAATACATCGGGCTCAAATTCCAGTTAATCGTGCAGTGCCTTTTCAATATTCAGAAACTGTAACGCTCATGCCAATAATATCGCTTATGCCAGTATGCTGTTAAGGAATACACAGTATTGTAAACAAGGATTCTCCTGTGAACCAACACCATCAAAGTCTCAAGCATTGTATAGTACTTGAATTTAAATGCGAAGAAATCTTTCTTCATGTTGGTCTACCAAGAGCCTCTTCAGAACTTTGCAGGTGTAAGAGATACTCACCTGCTGACCCTAATTGAAAGGCATGTAAAACGGATGGCAAGTCAGACAGGTCAATTATGTTGAAGGACATTTTAATTTGTGACCGAGGACAAGCACTGAGATTTCTCCAGACAGGAAATCGCTTATTTCATCGATCCCTCTGGCTATCAAGTGAAAATAGCTTTGGCTACAAGGCGTAAGGTGGCTATTGTAAATTAGTATCTAATTGGCTTTCCTGAAAAAAGAGACTGTTCGGTCATTGAGTCGGTTCTGAAATTACTCACTGCAGGAGCGAAGTCGTAAAATTTGAAATTTTGCTGATTTACTGATGCCAAAATGAAAAACACTTTAGGCTTTAATTTCACAACTGC
Organism: Platygyra sinensis; assembly: GCA_019787425.1. Classification (NCBI taxonomy): domain Eukaryota; kingdom Metazoa; phylum Cnidaria; class Anthozoa; order Scleractinia; family Merulinidae; genus Platygyra; species Platygyra sinensis. The sequence continues at coordinate 10,517 of JAHPZR010038576.1, read as the reverse complement.
TTAAGTTTTTTGCATAACATATCTTCATAAGAGTTTCTCATCTATTTAATTGTCAGTATTCTTCACCATCTACGGGTATGTTACGAACTCACAATGTGACCAGCTCCCAGTTGCCTTGATAGCTCAGTTGGTAGAGCACTGCACCGGCCGGGTATCGCAGATGTCATTGGTTCCAATCCCGTTCAGACCCGAAATGTTTTTAGACTTTCACAACTGCTTAAGTTGTGTGCATCAGACTGCGATGATCAATCATGTCTTCCGGTATTAACAAACCACGTTCTCATAATAGAAAGAAGTTAGATTAGTTCAAAGCAATCCGTTTAATTCTTGCCTATTTTCTCCATTTTGACTTATTTATGGTAAGAACCATCTGTGAGGTGCGGCGGCACATTGATCTGTAGCTTTAATCGGATCAGTTGGCGAGGTTCTTGATTTTTAAAAACCTAGCGGGGTATGCAGAATAACTCTTCATTCATTCTTGACTTACAGAACAGTTTTCTATCGTCTGTCTTAGTGGATTACTTGACGCGTGGCATACACCCTTTTCACATACAAAAAGGCGACTTGCTCAGTGTTAACGAGACCCTAAGCGTTAGAAACGATACAACCCAAATTATGGTTGGGTCTGAAAAAACCTTCGAAATAGGGCTTTCTAGTGCTGGAATTAAAGGACGAAGGAGATAAGCCAGGTGGGGTATGGGCGTTAGACTGTCGCGAAAGCACCGGGGGAAAATGGGCAGGTCGACGAAGGTGAGGAAGGGTTAAGCTCCTTTTAATGCGGAGAGGATTAAGGGAAGTAGACTTCAAGTATAGTCCTGCGAATGAATTTCTTAAATCGATCTTAAGTTTGATTAAGGTTCAGAGTCAATCATCTGATATCTGCACTTCAAAATTGGTAATAACAAATGAATGGGGGCTGAATAAAACTTTTCTAACAAAAGATATCAGACAGGTTTTAATGCTGTAGTTCAGTTACGGAACACGCTGTTCATAATCTAGACGTCTGTGTGGGACTTTGTCAATCTTTGAAAGCTAATTGAGATTCTATAATTTATGAAGGCATGATTGATCATGTGCATCGCAGTTATGCATACAACTTTTTCTGGCTTTAATTTGACAACTGCTCGTACACAAATTAACCGTAACTGTGCTGCAAAAGTTATAATAATTTTCACTTAATTATCTATTAAAGGTGCGTCAAGGTTTATGCGTCAGTGTTACTTTGAACTAAGACATATAAGTTAAAATTGAATCTCTAAGAGCTCAACTGACACTGTAATGAACGTCATAACACCACTTAAAGATACATTGTATGAGGCTTTGACAAATTCGCGAAATTACATGTAATCGTGAAACATCCATGTACTTGCGCAAATTCAAATGATTATGACGAACAATGAGTACTTTTCCGAGGTTAATTCGTAAAATGCTTTGCGTGACAAGGAGCTCTTTCAATTCTCACGAGTGCTTGAGTGTTCTTCTACGCAAAAGGACAGGAATTTTCCTTTTGCTTTTAAAAGTTTTACGATAGTAGTTAAAAAAACCGCGGCCGATCTATAAGTAAATTTTAAGGAGCCGCGTCGTATATTCCGTATCTTGACAAATTTTGCCCTGAACAATTTCAGCGCAACCCGTCTTGATCTTCGCTAGCCTCGCTCATTATCATTCATACTTGGTGTTTCTCCCATTTGGAGTTTTTCGTTGAGTAATTTTGAGACATAGCTCTAAGCTTTTTAGTTATTTGTAAGATTGCAGAATGATCGGAAGTACAACCGGTAAAACGGGTACTGAGAAATCACCCATCGATTCAACATACAACAATAACAATGCAGTCAGATATTTCCAACGCCGGACTATCGGCGTAAGTGGTTTTTATTTTTTCGCCATACTTCACAAGGTCGCTTAGGAAGCCTTTCGGTTGAAAAACCCGCCATAAGTTAGGATTGTCAAAAGAATATTCTAAAATTGCCGATAAAGTAATCGTGGCTCGTACACGATGAAGTCACCTCTTATGGTTATGTTTAAAAAATTTTCGTTATAAATAGCTTGATTTTACGTCACTTAGTTAATCTACATTCATTATTTAGTGTGGGTTGCTTTCTTTCTTAAAATGAACAAAACATACCGTGGCATGGTGATTGTAAATTTGAAAAAGAGAAGCTCGCAATTACGTCATTTGGTCCATATATGTTCATTAGTTGGTGAAGATTTTAGCCTTTTTGTCACTTGAACAAGATACCATCAGTGCGTGCCCACCGCTTGGAAATTCCAAGGACCAAAAAACATTGCAAGGTCAACGCAGGTAAAAAAAAAGTTAAAAGACCACTCAGTCCTCAATGTTGTCTGACTTAAGTCTGAGAAACTCAGTTAAAACCCAAACTAAGCCATTGCGAGGACTCGAGAGACTATGAACTGAGTGAAATGAGCTGTACTGCCACTGGTGCAGAGCATTTTGCTCCGCAATACAAGTCGGCGGGGTGTTTTTTCCAAACGAAGGCCGACAACGCAACATATTACATAATCTTCACGTGAAACTGTTTGTTTTTCAATACTTTTCAACATGAAATTCTAGTAATTACTTTTTACTTTGCTTCTGAAAGAGTTCTAGGACAACACTTTTCTAATGGGGTGTAAAACTGAGAAAAGGATTAATGTAAAATGTCGTATCATAACTGAGATAACTGCAAAACGTGAAAGTATTTTGAAGTCCTCTTTCTGGAACAAAATAAACACGAGGGAGGTCAGGTACTCCGGAAGCATGTCGGGCTTCTCTTCACATGAATGAGAACAGGGCGGCGCGCACCTATCGATCGACGATAAAGCAGATATTCAAACAATAACATGTCCGGTGAAAGAAGCCATTTACACTACAGTGCGTTTTGGATATCAAATTCACGTTCGACTTCATTGCAAAAATAAAGCTTTGCAAAGGAGTCACATCAGATACCTCTGCCATGCCACGGGTTGAATTTAGCTCAGGGAATATAATTACCTTGTTGCCCATATAGAACACATCTATTCACTTTATTGTGTAAGGCGTAAAGTGTTTTCCGGAGTTAATTAGCGCTAAGACACTTTTTTGGCCCTTAAGTGATTAATTTGGCCCATTACGACGGAATTGAGCTGTGTTAGAAGATAAAATCTTTTATTTTTTTACTATTCCATGTTTAAGGGCATAGGACAGTCTGACCTTCTTATGAAGTTTAAAATCATTAGCTTATATAATATGATAGCGGTTTCTGTGTGGCTTCCCCGAAAACAAACCGACTCCTTAAAACAAAATATCGTCAATGTGAATGTGAATATGTGCCAGTCTTTTCGTGCACTTAATAAACACCATAGCAATAAAAAAGGTTCTTTGATAAACTTAGATTGTCTAGATGGCTTAATTTTCTCAATTTTCCACACGTCATTAGGGAACAACGTAGTTCTATTGAGTAGGGATAAGCTTTGAATGAACACCAAGCGAGAAAACCCCATGAAAATGCGCCCTAAATTGCCCGCATTCAATCAGTGCATTTATTAGTCTATTTCCGGTGTTTATCGAGCTGTTAATTATTTACACAAACAAAAGATTGTACAGCATGTCAGTTTGCGAATCGCGCTCCTTGAGATATCACTAATTGAGTGATGGGGCCATGTCAAGTTGATCATCCAATCAACGCTCTGCATGTTGTGTAGGTTTTCCGAGTCAGTCATCGTCTCTCATTCACTTGTTATTAGGTCTGCCGTAAAGTGGTCAGTAAGATGCGGGGTTCACTGCTTCAGGGATTCATCGTTCTTTGTATCGCCCTTCATTCGTCAGATTTTTCACTGGCATCCAAGCGCCAAGGGTAGGTGAAGCTAAACTCTTTAAATTTGGGACCGTGATTCGCGTGCCCAGGGTCCAACAGTTCTCTCGTTGCGATATGATGTAGTTTTGATGAGGTTTCAAGTCATTACCGGGTAATTCGTTTCTAATTTTACTGACCTTGTGTAATATGCCCGAATCTCCATAGGCAACATAAAGAAGCAAGACTAACGCTGAAACCCGTCCAAGGTGGCCAGCTTATGTTGTCCTCGGGCAAGATTAAACTCGGGGAGGTGTATTTGTCAGGAATTAATGGTCTACGGGGAGAAAGGGTAGGTCGGCACACTTCGATGTAAAGCGAGCCTAAAATTAGAGCAGTTGTCGTGCGCTACTGCAGCTAATCCAGCAATTATTTTCGATTTGTTATTTACATTGTATGCTTGGAATTCGTTTAGTTCCTTAAACCGTCATATTACCTCACTCGATCAAGAGCTCTGTGATATGATTTGTAAGCGGATATCAGCAAATAGCTGCATATAGCTCGGTAGCCCGTCTATTTTGCACTTAACAAAAATATTGCTTTTGACCCTGACAACAGAAAAGAAAAGGCTACAGGCGGTGCATTGCCACAGGAAATGCTGCTCGAAAGTTCAAAAGTATTGAGCTTAGAAAGTCCTCCAAAACTTGGCAAAGTTTCTAAGTGAGGAGGAGAAAGTTCTTACCCTTAGAGACACCGATGCTGAAAGACTGGGCGGGAAGCGGGAGTTTTTGAAGTTGAGTTAAAATACATTCCATCCTCTTCTATCATCGTCAAAGGGTCGCGTATTACAATTTTAAGAACGAACCTTTCTGTTTCCTGTCCACGGGATTCCCGAGTTGATGACAATTGATTTAGCTCGTGCTGTGCAAACAACTGAGAAGTGTGGCGCTCTGCTTAACAAGGAGTTCTCATTCCAGGCGAGTCTGGAAAGCTCAATGGACTTCATCTATATCTGACCAAAAAAAAATTGATGATTGCATTTCATTTCTGACTTGCAGGGCGAAAAAGGAATCAGAGGTGATAAAGGCGATCAAGGAGAAAAGGTAAGTCTGTGAAAAATGTGTATTTGACTCAATCGCCATCTTGCAGAGATATCAATGTACTTCAAGCTTTCACTGAACATGAAGTAACTAAACTTGAGATTTATATGGAATGTTAGAACAGGATCAAGTTGTGCTAGTTATTATTAGTCATCGTCGGTGGGTAGCAAGTATGCAACCCTATCAGTTTCAGCGGTTTATTAGTGAGATATAATCTTCCTTGGCGCGACCCTCCGCCTGAGAAGGGCCACGAGATTACTTGCCCAGAACACTGTGCAAACGCTCCATATGTTGACGATTGAACCTTTCGACGAACTTTTATTAGTGTTTTCGCCCAATGTTGGCCGTAACGCAAGAACGTCAAGAACCTCATTCTTTTGACATCCAAACGTTGCAGACCAAAAAAATTATCGTCTACTTTCTTGACATTCCATTTGTCATATTGTTCAGTAATTTGCTGATAGGAGCTATTTACCCTAGCTCTTTAAGATAGTTCATCAGCATTCTCAGCTAGTCTTCAAGCACTTTAGATAGGATGTTAAGATCAAGCCTCTAATAGCCCATGAGCTCCGTGTTGATCTTGTTTCACGCATTGTATAGGCATGTTTACGAAATTTTGCTGACTATTTTTGGAGGTAGAACGGACTGCAAAGCATTTCCTTCTGAAGGAAATCTAGGATTACAGCCCACGTACATAATTGTAGGATGGAACAATAGCGTTTTTATTTTTATTTTTTATTCTTTATTATGAAATAGAATACAAACGAGTTGAGAGATGGGGATTAAAAGAATTAAGGAAATTAATACTAGGCCTAGGAAAAGTTCTCGTGAAACTGTTAAAAAAATTACTCGACTGAATGACCAAAAAAGATTTATAGAAAACAGTAAATGCGATTTCGGTCAAAAAAGCTAAATGTTAAATTAAAAAGGAAGGATTGAGCGCTTTACAATGTTTACTGGAATAAAATAATAGCAATCCGGATTAGTTCCACCTTACGTGTGACCCTTTCGAGGTCCGTCAACGTTTCAATTCGTGCGGCACGAATTGAAATTGAAGAAACCGTACGGATGAGCTGTATGTATTGTGGTAGAATGATGCTTGAGATAAAGCTTAGGGCAGTTCTGATGCTTAGTAAGTGTCAGGTTTCTAGCTTTCTTTACAAAGTCAACTCCGAATAGAATGCAGGTGATATCCAAACAAAAGGTAACAATCGTCATTTGGATAATTGCTTCTATTTTCTGTTCATAAATTGACAGTTTTTCAGGGATGAGTAAGAGTCAAACTGGTGTACAGAGAACCGTAACAATTCTCGTTTTAGATACTGGTCGGATTTGTTCAGTTTATTATACAATCACGACCACAACGTTTGGGTATTGGTGTCATCGTGGGATTAGCCTTTTAAAGAAGAGTATAAGCTTGTTTATAAGCTCCGTCCCAAGATTTTCTGAAAATCATTTATGTAAGTAAAGGATATATGCAAGCCCTTCTCAGTGGGGGTGGGGCCGGAATTTCAAGACAGTAAAACATGAACTTTATACGGCTGAATGAAATGCTAGTGTGGTCCAATTTAGTAACAGTACTGAAACAATTGTCTGGATAAAGTGAATGGAGATGACCACAAACAGTCTAGCTACGAATTAGTCACAGAGATTTAAAAAATTAATCTGGGATTAAAACGCCGCTTAGGAAATGGAACAAAGGATCAGAGTTAATGGTCCACAACAATGCCAAAATCAGCCAGGATATCACTGACAGATTTATAAATGGCTTTTAAATAGCATACATACCCGTTTATACCCCAAAACCCTAAAACGTCTAAAATCCCTTCAAATTGCTCCGTAAGGGTGCAGCCATGCACGGCATCCTTATTTAACTCAGTCGAGTACCAACAACGAGGCGTGTACTTCTATTTAGCAATCACACTATGAGCATGAGTATTTTATGAGGTGATATCTATCGCATCAAAGACATCAAGAGCGAATAATATAACTGTTTTAGTAGGATTTATGGTTGAATTTCCTTCAAATAACGATTTCCAGTGTATATCTTAACATATTAATCAGTATTAAACTTCACGCTTTAGCAAAATAGTGCGCTTATTTAAGTATCGTCCGCTGTCTAAATCACTTTAGGTTCACTGAACTATTTTCATTTGTCAGTCTTTTTGAAAATTGAATTATGCAGTAATTCTCGAAATCTTCCTTCGAAAGATGAAAGAAACTAGAAAACGTCACCTTCACGTGGACTACCTACAGGCAGCTAATGGACAAAAGTGGCCGATAGTGTACAATAGCTCAACCATTCAAATTGCAGTGTTTGTAAAATTATATGATGTGAAAGTTAGTCGTTTCGTCTGGTTGTTGTTATCGCTGCTGTTCTGTTGTTGTTGTCATTATGTTGCAACGTACACGCTCGCCTCCAAGCATAGTTGTAAACCATAGGCGCAGGAGCCGCGAGAGACGGGGTGGGGGGGGGCAAAGGGGGGCTGCAGTCTCCCTTAGCTACGGAAATTATGTAATTTTTCGACCAAAACGCTCATGATTCGGGCAACGACACTCCAGATCAAAGATCACAAAATTACGAACGAAGACCAAGACTTTCTTTTGTGGTGGCTCTGAAAACATTCTTTTGTAATGTGTTAACATTACTGCGTTACAGGGGTGTTGTAAATTTTGTCTTGAAATTTCCTTGAATTCATAGAAGGCTTGCAGCGTATGCTGGGAGTCTCTTATAGCCAAAAAACTATTTCGAAGGGCGTCTGACAATGTCTCGTTTTGTTCGAAGAACGTCTCTAGGATATCGAGACGTTCGTGTCTCCTTGGAGCCCTCAGCTTCCGTGTCACGTTTAAACGGTCCATCTTACAACAAAAATGTCTCTGTCGTTGATCTTCCGATCGCTGAACGCGCGCCATGTCAGCAGCCATGCAAGGAAGAACGTTTTCGATATTTTAATAAGTTTTCAATAAGTGAGACTGTTGGTAGAGGTCATTGAGTAGACAAACTCTCAATACAATTTATTTTTGAATCACAGTACGTTCATTAGATGTGAGAGTTGTGAACTGTTTTGCTTTTCATGCAATTTGAGTGCATTTGCATCCCGATTAGCCGGCGAACGCAGACGTCGATTTCAACATTCACGCATTCGAGTATTAGGTAATTTTTTTCCGAGCAAGGACGTGACAGTCCGACGGTGCACTGTACGCATATGTTGAACACTCTGTTAGATAACGAAACTCTTATCAGTTAGTTAGGTCTAAATGTAGTTACTGTTTGTTTTAAAATTTTCGGCTCACTCTATGGGGTCGTCAAAATACAGCACACTGATGTAAAAAAACTGAAAATCAATATTTTTGCATGTAGACCAAACAAACTTGGTCATTAAAATTTTATTATTGTTTTCTTATGCAGAAATGAGGTTTTTAATTAAAATAGAACAAAAAAAACAAGCCAATCACGCACACGCTCCTGTTAAACTGGATAGCGGGCGCAGCTGTAAAACAATTTAAGCAACTGGTAAGAGTTTATTTGGACACTGGGGTTAATATATTTCTGTTTCTTTTCTCCTTTTGTTAGGGTGAGAAAGGAGACAGCTGTTCGGACAGTTGCAGGAAAACTGTGGCATCAATTCTCCGCCAAACTACATCCGAATCTTGCAATGCTCGACTTGAAGGCGAGCTGAGATACGACAAATCATCTGGCAAGCTCAGTGTCTGCACCAGGAAGCAGTGGAGAGAGCTGCAGACTGTACCACGGGGAGAGATTAACAACTCACCGCCAAGAAAGTCCTGCCTTGAGATTTTGTTCAAAGGGGAAAGTCAGGGTAATGGCATGTATTGGATTAATCCAGTGGACACCGATCCTGAGAGGAATGCATTTCGTGCCTACTGCGACATGACGACATCAGGGGGTGGTTGGACTCTTGTTGCTAAGGTCACGCATGACTACAGTTGGGTGTGTCCTGATAGAGATGGGGGCATGTGCCTAGGATCCAAGACCAACCCTCTGACAGCAAACCTGTTCCATGATGTCCACCAACGGGACAGCGTGGACATGTCCATCAAGAGCAACGCAGATGCCGGAATCCATTTGAACGACACAATCATTCGACTGCTCTTCGTTTCTGGTCGGCAGTCTGTTCGGTTCACCTTCGTGGGCTCGGGAAACGATTGGACGCCAACAGAGGACGCCTACGCTGCATTTAACCCGAGCAAAAAGAACTCGATGTTCGTAGATCACGAGTGGGGCCAGTACACCCTTGACAACGTGGATTACACGTGGAATATCATCCAACACTCCCGTAAGGACAAGACTTTCACTGGCAAGATCATCTGCTGGGGAAATAAGGTGAAGCATTCGTATCGCTTTTATGACCACGGACTTCACGTTGGTTCACCTGCCTCGGCACACAAGCCGTGTTTGCTCGACAACAATCAAAACGAGGTTATGCTGAAAAGCCATTACGCCACCTTACAAGGCTCTCCTCTCAAGGCACGCTGGGATATGGCTCAGTTTGGTTTCCTTGGAGCTCAGTATGTACAGGTACCGAACAAACGCATTGCAATATGGGTGCGATGAATGGCCCTGCTGACCGAGACTGGCAGAACAGTGCTTCTTGTCGTTGCATTTGTCCCAGTTTCTCGTTGAATGACAAATCTTATTATCGTAACTCAAGTCCTTTCAAGACCTAACTGCTAGCTCAGGTTGAAAGAGTGGCAAGGCTTTAACATTGATAGAAAAATTGTATAGTGCATGGCGCACCCTAGAACGGCGCGAAAAAACCATAACCAAGCCTTGTATATTTATCCCAATGTCAACATACAACAAGTTCATTTTACTGCTCTTATAAAGCATTTGAAAAAGTAACGACTGTAAGAATTTGATTATGCGCGTGCCCCACTCCTGCGGATCAGTTTCTCGTGTGGGATAATAAGCTTAAAATGCCGGACCGAATGCTCAGAAATGATGTCAAGTATCGGTAAAAGGAAGTAGAAAAATATTTAACCCTTTAAGCCAGTCAGACACGAAGTACAGACAGTATTAAAGAATAAATACCTTCTAAGAACATTTAATGCTCTCTTCTTTTTTGTTACTGAAACTTTTTTACCGCATTTCTCCCCAGATCAACCGTATATCTACTTAAGTATGATCATTACGTTTTCACAAACCATCAGGCATATTACGGTGTATGGAAAATTTAATCTTTACATGCTGCACGACGAACAAAGATTGTAAATGTGCTGGTAACATTTGTCAATTCAAATTGCATTCCTGTCACCCTGTTATTAATATTACGTTCAGTGAAGCCGACGTCAGTGATTTATCATTCAGTACTAAGTAAAACAGAGAGATTTAACTTGTTTTTTTTTTCGTCATCCGTTTTTACGGCCTTTGGCAAGATAAGATTGCCGTCTTTTGGTCGCCAATGGATTATGTTTTGTCAAACGATATATCTTTTCGGCCACTTTGAGCTACTTTTGGGTCAGTTTATTAAACGTTTTATCAATGCCGGCACTTTATCATGTCAGGTCATTCATCGAAGTTACATGTAAGTTTTTGTTTAGGCGAAGAGAATAGTGAAAGTAGTAATCCGGCATCAATAAATTTGCCTGAAGGGCCGGCATTCAATCACTCGACACTTTTACTCCC
>JAHPZR010038575.1:0-12478 GCA_019787425.1 Platygyra sinensis | reverse complement strand
TAAGGATAGAACATGCAGTAATTAGATTAGAATTATTCTTCAGTCTTGATCATATCACATATCCTTTAGCGGCCCGGACTGTGTGCAGAAAAAAGAATTCCACTTCCTCTCTTCCTCTGTCAGAGCATAATGATTATACAGTTACTACATAGCTAAAAGTAACAAAGGAAACATTTATGACTTACTTGATGTCCATGAGTTTCTTTTGTTGTTGAGCCAGTATTCTTGTCAAAGTTTCATTGTGGATTCTCCAAGCAGCACTACCATATTTTGACAACAACTCCAGATTTTCAATTCTGAAGAATAATACAAAAAATCAAGATTGACAAGTTTCAAACACTTGACTAAAACCAGGATTGAACAGAATGTGAACATGTTTTATCAGCTGTCCATAAAGGTTGCTGGGTGCATGTTGTTACAATCTAAAACAGGAGGCTGCTTTTTGGAACATGAGGATTTTACTCTACAGAAAGAGATGACTGGGGCTAACAGACAGACAGACAGACAACCTTTATTTAAGCACGATAAGTTAAAACGCTGTGCAGCTTGTGGGGTGCTATTCTAGTAACTGAAAGTTAAGTATCTATTAAAAGAATATTAACAACCCAGTGAATTTACCAGTATGTAAGAGTGTTCTGCATATCAATGGAAGATTGCACAGCAGTAATGGAAGTTATGACCTGTTCTTAATATTTTAGAAAAGAAATTCAAGAAATCAACTGGCAGCGGAAAACTGAACAAGTAAGGTTACGGTTTAATGAAGTTATCCATCAATTTGTGTTACATTTAGTTTGATATTCAGAGGTTTGGGCTTCAGAACATTGTCTTCTACCATTGGACAGGAACTGTCAAATTGCCTCTCTCCACTGATCCATATGCAGGGTGCAATTAAAACCAATTTGATATTACCCTTTGAGCATTATCCTATGATGTACCTGAAAGTCATTCTTACAAGCCCCAAAAAACTTTCTTTCAAGCATAATCTATTACTAACAGTAATTACTCGTGGTGTTCCACTAACCTTACAGCAAAATCTTTTCACATTTTATTTTGCTAACATTTTTTTACATGGCCCCATAAGGTATATTAGCTTTAAAATCTACCGTGTTTAAATAGAAGATGTTGTTGTTGTTGTTGTTGTTGTTGATGTGTTCAAAAAGGCATCACAGGTTTATTTTTATAATGAACGATCTAAAAATACCATAATTATGGTCACCTCTTCACCCCAGAATGTTACAACCACCATCCCATCTAGGACAAGTGTTATACCATTAGTCACTTGGGAACAAGGAAACCAGCGTTATCTAAGTTATGCCACAGACCCAGTGGTGCAGATTGGTGTTCATGTAAAAAGCACTTAACTTTAATCTACTGCTCTCTGCTCGTGGGAAATGAGAAAATGCTGTTGTCAATGAGTGCTTTCCTGTTGCCAAAGGTGCTTTGGCTTTTAAGTGGCTTAAACGAATTATAGAAACACTACGATGTAATGGCAGCCATGTGTGTGTCCTAACCAATTGCCCTTCTCTCCTTTTGGAAACGAGTTCTCTCCGTTTTGAAATCTTCTTATACCAAATTCTCTTTTGTTTGGAACTACCAATATGGATGCCTTGAAAACGCCTTTATACATAGTGGACAATGTAATGGGTCCCAAGATTGACTTTATCTAGATGTAATTTTGTGTGTGTGTTTGCAGACAAAGGCTGGAGATCAACTTCAACACCTGGAGCAAAGGTTAGTTAAACACTTAAAGCAATGAAGATTTGTTCCCAGGCAAACATTTATTCATTTTTATTGACTGCAAGAACTTTAATGGCCAGCTTTTTGTTTTGTTTTGTTCTGTTTAGCTGGGTTGGTCTTGTGACAAAGAATTATGAGATTGAACGAGCTTGTGCAGAACTGGAAGCTGAAGTCGAGAGACTCAAACAACAACATCAACCCGATGAAAGATGGTTAGTATAGGAGATTCTCTGCTATAAAAAGTTAATTTTTAAGAATGTTTTTTTGTGTAAATAATTTTTTTACCACAGAGCACCGAGGAGTTCACAAGAACTCGTTCAGAAATGCCAGCGCATTCCAGGTTCGAATTGGAATTTGGAAATGTCAGTTAGTTTTTGAGGAGAGGGGAAAGCCGGAGTACCTGGAGAACAACCTCTTGAAGCAGAGTAGAGAACAATTAACAAACATAACCCAAATATGACACCGGGGGGCCGTTTCTCGAAAGCCCCGGTAACTTTTCGGGCTCACAAAGTCATTCAGTTTTAGTTCACCTGCATCTAAAAACGGAGAAGTGTAAACTAACTGTATAGAGCTGAAACCTCTTGTATGAAGTGAACCTCTGTTTATATTAAGAATACGCGAATAAAACACCACTGTGATGGTAAGGTTCAAAATTTTGCTATGGCTTTACGGGCCCGAAAAGTTTCCGGGGCTTTCGAGAGACAAGCCCCTGGGCCCCGTTTCACGAAACACCCGGTAACTTAACGAGCCCGAAATCATATTCTCAAGAAAAGTAGGGTGTGTTCTGACCTCTAATAATGCCCATTTTGTGTTTTTAGCTGACAACTGAACTGTACAATTTTCAAACCTTTTGAAACTCCCATCTGGAATGGAAAACAAAACAGCTTAACGGGCCCGCTAATTACCGGGAGTTTCGAGAAACGGGCCCCTTGTCCGGGAATCGAACACGGGACACATGGTGGTCCATGGTGGTCCATGGTGGTCCATGGTGGAAGGCGACCGCGAGCGCCCTCACCACTGCGCCATCTCTGCTTCCCAATGCAATGTTTTCTATTTCCCATAGAGGGGAAGTGGCATGTAGGGTTGCACTCTGGGATCGAGCGACTGTCTTTTCTTGGACATGACGTTTTGCTCAGAAAACTTGTTTTCTCTGTACAATGGCTTGAACCTTTTGCTCATCATAATACAAGACACTTTTTATGATACTGTTTTTATTTCTTTCTGTTTACACAGATTCAGCCGGAAAAGAAAGTATTGGTTTAAACGCAGCACACAACTGCAGTTGCCATATTTAAATGGAGGAATTTTGTCTCGAGTTTCATTCAACATTTTGTGCCGATGTTTTAACAGCAACAGAAGTGAAAAAATTGTACTGCCGCGAAAGATACGATGGCTGATTGAAGAACAGTAACTGGCAGGCTGCTGTTTGGCCTGAATTAGTGATATGCATGTAACATTACTCGTTCAGCCTGTTTAGGGCATGCTTCAGAGGATATTTACGAATGACACTATGTATGTTACGATCAAACATTTCAAGGGCCTGAACATACACTGTAAACAAGAAAAGCTGGATGGGTTGGGAAATGTTTGTGTTTTGTACAATATTTCGCCCCACAGCCCAAATCTCGCTATCGGTTCTCTTACTATTGCATTTCTCACTGGCTTTCAGTCCTTTTCAGTTTTTTTTTGTTTAACACTCATTAAAGTTTATTTCTCAGCCTGACTGACTCATTTGGTGTTTATGACGAGTATTGTAAATGTAAATGTCGCGAGTTAGAGGACAAACATACATGTCCCCTTTACAATGCTTTATTGCAGTGGGCTCGGACGTCAGCATACAAAGGCGCCGCTGGCAGCCGCTATCAGTCCATTTATGAGCCCACTGAACCCTTCCCAACCCTTGATGAGTGATGATGTAAATGACGTAAATGACGAAGATAGACCACAACACCGGGAACTACGTCCCCTACTCTTATCGAATAGTGTGTGGGTTCTTTAACGTCCCCTGCTAACCATGTAACACTGAAGATGCAGGAGACGGGGCCTACGGTTTCTAGTCCTTGTCCGAGAAGACTTGAACGTCTAACCATTTGCAGGTGTCATTACAAAGGCAGCACGTTCTCCTCAGTTATTTAAAGACCCTGAGTGTTGGTCCGGCCGAGGTTTGAACCCGCGACCTTCCGCACGGCAGTCCGGTGCTCTACCAACTGAGCTAACCGGTCGGCGGCCGTCGACATTACGCGGGAGGAATTTGAAAACGGAGTTTTTACTCTGAAAACGCATCAAATGTTTTCCATCCACTCTACGCCAGAGGAATTTTAAAACGCAACAATCACCAGTCATCTTAAAATCGTCGCTGCAGAGGAAACTCAAGCAGGGAAATCACGTGATTATCGTGACGTCATCGTTTTCGTAAAGCTCCGTTTTCAAAATGTTGTCTGGGTCCACACGAAAACTAGCCTCCCACGCAGACGTTCTTAGGCTTGTCACGCGTTCCTCCCCACGCGTGACAAGCCTTAGAACGACTGCGTAGGAGGCTACACGAAAACGAAAAGCCATCGTTTTCAAATTCCTTCAGTTTGAAGAACGTTTGCGAAAAGCTCCATTTTGTGACGGATTAGTGTGGACAGTAGGCTCGACCGTAGAAATACAGCTGATTTTTCAAATTCCTCCGGCGTTGTGTGCCGGACGGCGCCGCGCAAACCCATGTAAATACCGGTCGAAAACCAGCTTAGTGCTCAATTACTTGTACGTGTTATGCTCCTAAAACTTATGCGTTATCTCAGATTTCATTGTGCAAGGGAAGTACATTTGGCAGTGAGTTACTGACCTTTCATCGGGGAGATATTCGACAGATCCAGCTGTGCAACAAGAGATTTCTAACACTATTATTTTTTGGTGTTTTTCGTGTCTGCTGTTGAACGAGTTCGAGCATGCCAAACCCTGGAAATCTGTGGATGTCCTGCGACTGAGATATATTCACGATCCAAACTGTTTTAAAATCAAGTTCTGATTTCTGCCATTTTTCTTGTTTCCTTGCCTGGATTTTCTTGCGGGTTTTTCTGTCACTTGAGTTGACTGTTTTGAATTTCATTCAACTTTTGAATCATTGCGCTAAGTAACATGAGGAATCTTCTTAGAGGCCAATCCGGCTTACATCCCCAGATCGACAACCTGAGTAAACATTTACCTAGGGGAGTAATGGACTTCTGGTAACTGTAGTTGAACGCCGCGTGCGCGCCCGCGAAACCTCGTTTATTTGCCAATATCTGAGATCGTCTGAGCACAAAGCAGGGCCGCAAAACGACTCCCTTATGTGTGTCTCACGATCAAGTTTAGATAAGTTCTACCGAAAAGGGACAAAAGGGAGTTACAATAAAGCTGCCCGCCGAATAAAACTGTTTTAAGCAGACCAAAAGGGACACAAAATGACTCACAAGTTCATCAGAAATTGTAACATGGTGGCTCAGAAAGAGTTGGAAGTCTGGTTATCAAGGGATTATTTCCTATCGAAAAGAATTCTCCCATGCCTATTTGTTTGGAATGTTTTGGTATGATTCTAGGAATGTCGCCCATCATTTTACATGAACAAGAAGAAACAAAAGCGCGGTGTGGTTAATTATAAGGAAAGAAAGCACTAAATGAACTAAGGTTCTTTCATCACATTCATATCAAGAACGAAATCGGCAAGATTAAAACCCTGGAGTGCTTTGGAATGCAAATAAATGTTTGCTAAAATAAATAATTAAAAGCCAATTAAAAACTCCACTTCCGGTTGGTTTCAGCACATTCTTAAATTTTCAGATCTCGAGTTTTCTCACACTTGTGTTAGTTTAGATTATTTTACAATACAACGGTGATGCTTTTGTGTCAACGGCTTTGAAAAGCAGTACAGCGAAACGAAAATGAAAAGTATTAACAGACTTAGACAAAGTTCTTAAATCTAGCCAGTCCTTAAAATTTAATTGAAACAATGCAATAATTAATGGTATCTCACAATTAATCACTCATTGTTTGACATATATTTGGTATGATACTATCCCGTTGGCGAAGTTTATTTGTAAGCAGATCGCCATCTGACACAATCCAGATAACTTAAGATTTTACTTTACCCCTAGAAAATGATATTTTACTGAAATTAATCGAGTCCTTGTTTACATCACTAGTATACTCGAGAACCGACAAAAAAGATTAATTGAAAGATGTGTGGCCTATAACGTTTGCTGAAATCAATCCACGATTTTCGTTGAGAAAATTCTTGAACGGAAGTTCAGCCTTGAGGCCATATCCGTTTGAAATTACGTTGATGTCGTGCTTGCGGATAGACTGAGAGAAAAAGGTATGCTTCAGGGTTTGCCTGGCACTTATTTCTTAAAACCGAGTTATTTCTGTGCGTTAAGGTCAAAATACGATACGTGTGTTGAAAATTCGAGTGGGAGCGCTGAGCATACGTTACCTCAAAAGCACGCAACTTACATAATACATTACATGAAGCGCTCTGCAACGAGCCGTGCTATTTCAGTGAAATCGTATGCTGAGACATCACACATTTAAATTTATCCATACCTGGGAGCGCTTTAAGAACCTCGTCCACCATTCGCATCGTAACGGGCAGAGAAGCAACTGCAGTCAAAAAGCCGCTTGAATGTCGTTTTGCAACCCAGAGTCTCACGTCTTCTATCTTGTGTTGATGATCACAAGACGGAGCTCTTTCAACGGCGTTTATTACAGTAACGCTACTCAGTTGAGAATCTCTTCGATATATATTCCGCACGTGAACATGGGCTGTGACGTGATTGTTTCTTTCGAGGGACAATCTTGTTATTTCTCCAGTGAATGCTACATGACCTTTTCCAGTAAATGTTGGAAGCGAACAGAATCTTGAAAACTCATCGTTGGCGGCAAAACAGACCGTCCTCAAAAGACAGAAAGCTGCAAGAATTCGAGGAAAAATCCCCGTTATTGAAATTCTTTTCTCCTTCATCTTGGTCTTTTAGCACATATCGTTGCCAATCGGCTTTATGTTGATGAGCGCACGGCTTTACCCTCAGCTCTCTGCGATTGCAACGGAGTGTTTGATGTTCCGGACGCGCTACTGAAATAATTCAAAACAATACTGTAAATGAAACTAATTAGGGCGGCTTGTAAACAATGAAAAAAGAATAGATAGACCACAAACCTTTTGTCTGAGACAAACTGTGATTTTGAATTCGTCGTTGCGGCAACGAAGTGATGCTTTTCTGACTGGTAGGACACAAGCGGTACAATAACAAACTACGGTCGATGAAAAGTAGTAACTTAAAATTTGAATTTTTTTTCGCTCAAAGACTAGCGCTTGGGAGCAAATTATCCAATGAACTCCTTCCCTTGTCACAAGAACTCAGTTCAAAGCTGCTCGCTAGGAAAGCCTGTCTTTGTGGCAAGAATTACGACGTGAGTCTGTGGGTTTATGTGAAACATTATCCTATTTCACAGCTGGATGTGTCAAATATCCCCCCCGATGAAAGGTCAGTAAATCACTGCCAAATGTATTTCCCTTACACGATGAAATCAGAGATAACACGCTATTTTTAGGAGAATAACCGTGATTGAGCGCTAAACTGGCTTCCCCAGTCAAGTGGTTTTTATGGGTAGATCCCTGACAAATTCTGCAAAATCAAGAGGGAAAATGTGACGCTTTCTTTGTGTATAAACTCAGTATTAGTCAATATCCCGGAATTCACTCACTGTTCATGTTTCGGGAAAAATTTTCATACAGTAATTTTCATAAGAGGAATTGAATCTAGACAATCATGTTACTCTCTCTTTGACCTGCTTACATGTACAGTCGCGCTTGGGAAAAAAATTCAAAACTCAGTCTTTCTTCTCTGTATACTTTAGAGCGGAGCTAAACTACGTTTTCTGATCACATCACTATTATGGAAAACCTCATTTACATTGACTTTTTTAACAGGGTGGCCGGCTATAGTCTCTTCCTCGGGGCGCAGGCGGATTCTCGTCCACATAGCCCTTTTCGCTTCTCTTTATAGCCTATGGGGCCTTGGCAATCCTCTTAGCCGGCGGGGCCTCGCCACAGCAAATATAAAAGGAGAGAGGAGCTTGGTGCGAGGAGCGCGCTTCGCCTTTCTTTTAACTGAACTGCTGGAAGAAGCTTGTGGTCAGCTGGTAGCAAGGGAATTTAAGCCAAGCTCAGCTTTCCTTTAAGTGACACAGCGTCATGCCTTAAGGCTGTATGTTCAGATTCACAAGTAAGTGCAATCTATAAACAAGGATTAGTTTAACAGTATTGAATTCCAGATCTGATTCTCTTTTTTTTATTTTTTCGTTATCATCACATGAATGCAGAAATCTTGACGCAGCTGTTTTCACGGACTCGTGAAGTGTTAACTCGTCTCTGTAGTTTAGTGCTATAGCGTCCAATCCTACTGACTTAGGAATATCACACGATTTTGGAGATTCTCCAACACTCATCGCAGGGTTAAGTTAAAGCAAGCAAAATATCAGTTTGCCAGCAAACAAATTAACAGTTGAAAGAAGAGGAAGACGAATAACCTGCGTGGGGAAACTTGACCTGCCGTAAACAATAAAGTAACATGCAAAACGATTTAGTTTTCGTTTTCTGACAATGCGTTTTATTGTTGTGTTTATCCCTGCACTTTGCGTCACATGCACACTAAATTCTTGTCATAAACACGAAATGATTCTGTGAAGCAAAGAAATATACTTTATTTCACAACTGGATCTGTCGAATATCTCCCCGATGAAAGGTCAGTAACTCACTGCCAAATGTACTTCCCTTGCACAATGAAATCTGAGATAACGCATAAGTTTTAGGAGCATAACACGTACAAGTAATTGAGCACTAAGCTGGTTTTCGACCGGTATTTACATGGGTTTGCGCGGCGCCGTCCGGCACACAACGCCGGAGGAATTTGAAAAATCAGCTGTATTTCTACGGTCGAGCCTACTGTCCACACTAATCCGTCACAAAATGGAGCTTTTCGCAAACGTTCTTCAAACTGAAGGAATTTGAAAACGATGGCTTTTCGTTTTCGTGTAGCCTCCTACGCAGTCGTTCTAAGGCTTGTCACGCGTGGGGAGGAACGCGTGACAAGCCTAAGAACGTCTGCGTGGGAGGCTAGTTTTCGTGTGGACCCAGACAACATTTTGAAAACGGAGCTTTACGAAAACGATGACGTCACGATAATCACGTGATTTCCCTGCTTGAGTTTCCTCTGCAGCGACGATTTTAAGATGACTGGTGATTGTTGCGTTTTAAAATTCCTCTGGCGTAGAGTGGATGGAAAACATTTGATGCGTTTTCAGAGTAAAAACTCCGTTTTCAAATTCCTCCCGCGTAATGTCGACGGCCGCCGACCGGTTAGCTCAGTTGGTAGAGCACCGGACTGCCGTGCGGAAGGTCGCGGGTTCAAACCTCGGCCGGACCAACACTCAGGGTCTTTAAATAACTGAGGAGAACGTGCTGCCTTTGTAATGACACCTGCAAATGGTTAGACGTTCAAGTCTTCTCGGACAAGGACTAGAAACCGTAGGCCCCGTCTCCTGCATCTTCAGTGTTACATGGTTAGCAGGGGACGTTAAAGAACCCACACACTATTCGATAAGAGTAGGGGACGTAGTTCCCGGTGTTGTGGTCTATCTTCGTCATTTACGTCATTTACATCATCACTCATCAAGGGTTGGGAAGGGTTCAGTGGGCTCATAAATGGACTGATAGCGGCTGCCAGCGGCGCCTTTGTATGCTGACGTCCGAGCCCACTGCAATAAAGCATTGTAAAGGGGACATGTATGTTTGTCCTCTAACTCGCGACATTTACATTTACAATACTCGTCATAAACACCAAATGAGTCAGTCAGGCTGAGAAATAAACTTTAATGAGTGTTAAACAAAAAAAAACTGAAAAGGACTGAAAGCCAGTGAGAAATGCAATAGTAAGAGAACCGATAGCGAGATTTGGGCTGTGGGGCGAAATATTGTACAAAACACAAACATTTCCCAACCCATCCAGCTTTTCTTGTTTACAGTGTATGTTCAGGCCCTTGAAATGTTTGATCGTAACATACATAGTGTCATTCGTAAATATCCTCTGAAGCATGCCCTAAACAGGCTGAACGAGTAATGTTACATGCATATCACTAATTCAGGCCAAACAGCAGCCTGCCAGTTACTGTTCTTCAATCAGCCATCGTATCTTTCGCGGCAGTACAATTTTTTCACTTCTGTTGCTGTTAAAACATCGGCACAAAATGTTGAATGAAACTCGAGACAAAATTCCTCCATTTAAATATGGCAACTGCAGTTGTGTGCTGCGTTTAAACCAATACTTTCTTTTCCGGCTGAATCTGTGTAAACAGAAAGAAATAAAAACAGTATCATAAAAAGTGTCTTGTATTATGATGAGCAAAAGGTTCAAGCCATTGTACAGAGAAAACAAGTTTTCTGAGCAAAACGTCATGTCCAAGAAAAGACAGTCGCTCGATCCCAGAGTGCAACCCTACATGCCACTTCCCCTCTATGGGAAATAGAAAACATTGCATTGGGAAGCAGAGATGGCGCAGTGGTGAGGGCGCTCGCGGTCGCCTTCCACCATGGACCACCATGGACCACCATGGACCACCATGTGTCCCGTGTTCGATTCCCGGACAAGGGGCCCGTTTCTCGAAACTCCCGGTAATTAGCGGGCCCGTTAAGCTGTTTTGTTTTCCATTCCAGATGGGAGTTTCAAAAGGTTTGAAAATTGTACAGTTCAGTTGTCAGCTAAAAACACAAAATGGGCATTATTAGAGGTCAGAACACACCCTACTTTTCTTGAGAATATGATTTCGGGCTCGTTAAGTTACCGGGTGTTTCGTGAAACGGGGCCCAGGGGCTTGTCTCTCGAAAGCCCCGGAAACTTTTCGGGCCCGTAAAGCCATAGCAAAATTTTGAACCTTACCATCACAGTGGTGTTTTATTCGCGTATTCTTAATATAAACAGAGGTTCACTTCATACAAGAGGTTTCAGCTCTATACAGTTAGTTTACACTTCTCCGTTTTTAGATGCAGGTGAACTAAAACTGAATGACTTTGTGAGCCCGAAAAGTTACCGGGGCTTTCGAGAAACGGCCCCCCGGTGTCATATTTGGGTTATGTTTGTTAATTGTTCTCTACTCTGCTTCAAGAGGTTGTTCTCCAGGTACTCCGGCTTTCCCCTCTCCTCAAAAACTAACTGACATTTCCAAATTCCAATTCGAACCTGGAATGCGCTGGCATTTCTGAACGAGTTCTTGTGAACTCCTCGGTGCTCTGTGGTAAAAAAATTATTTACACAAAAAAACATTCTTAAAAATTAACTTTTTATAGCAGAGAATCTCCTATACTAACCATCTTTCATCGGGTTGATGTTGTTGTTTGAGTCTCTCGACTTCAGCTTCCAGTTCTGCACAAGCTCGTTCAATCTCATAATTCTTTGTCACAAGACCAACCCAGCTAAACAGAACAAAACAAAACAAAAAAGCTGGCCATTAAAGTTCTTGCAGTCAATAAAAATGAATAAATGTTTGCCTGGGAACAAATCTTCATTGCTTTAAGTGTTTAACTAACCTTTGCTCCAGGTGTTGAAGTTGATCTCCAGCCTTTGTCTGCAAACACACACACAAAATTACATCTAGATAAAGTCAATCTTGGGACCCATTACATTGTCCACTATGTATAAAGGCGTTTTCAAGGCATCCATATTGGTAGTTCCAAACAAAAGAGAATTTGGTATAAGAAGATTTCAAAACGGAGAGAACTCGTTTCCAAAAGGAGAGAAGGGCAATTGGTTAGGACACACACATGGCTGCCATTACATCGTAGTGTTTCTATAATTCGTTTAAGCCACTTAAAAGCCAAAGCACCTTTGGCAACAGGAAAGCACTCATTGACAACAGCATTTTCTCATTTCCCACGAGCAGAGAGCAGTAGATTAAAGTTAAGTGCTTTTTACATGAACACCAATCTGCACCACTGGGTCTGTGGCATAACTTAGATAACGCTGGTTTCCTTGTTCCCAAGTGACTAATGGTATAACACTTGTCCTAGATGGGATGGTGGTTGTAACATTCTGGGGTGAAGAGGTGACCATAATTATGGTATTTTTAGATCGTTCATTATAAAAATAAACCTGTGATGCCTTTTTGAACACATCAACAACAACAACAACAACAACAACATCTTCTATTTAAACACGGTAGATTTTAAAGCTAATATACCTTATGGGGCCATGTAAAAAAAATGTTAGCAAAATAAAATGTGAAAAGATTTTGCTGTAAGGTTAGTGGAACACCAACGAGTAATTACTGTTAGTAATAGATTATGCTTGAAAGAAAGTTTTTTGGGGCTTGTAAGAATGACTTTCAGGTACATCATAGGATAATGCTCAAAGGGTAATATCAAATTGGTTTTAATTGCACCCTGCATATGGATCAGTGGAGAGAGGCAATTTGACAGTTCCTGTCCAATGGTAGAAGACAATGTTCTGAAGCCCAAACCTCTGAATATCAAACTAAATGTAACACAAATTGATGGATAACTTCATTAAACCGTAACCTTACTTGTTCAGTTTTCCGCTGCCAGTTGATTTCTTGAATTTCTTTTCTAAAATATTTAAGGATAGAACATGCAGTAATTAGATTAGAATTATTCTTCAGTCTTGATCATATCACATATCCTTTAGCGGCCCGGACTGTGTGCAGAAAA
>JAHPZR010038573.1:15000-50000 GCA_019787425.1 Platygyra sinensis | reverse complement strand
GAAAAAAACAGCGCTCTCAAATAAAATGGAATGGCTGCATAAAATGATAACTTACCAAATGGAATTTCTGATGAAAATCCGATTTTCCCCAAAATAGCTTGCACTATAAATAGTGTAAAATGATAAGGATTCATGTCAGGCGACTTTATGTTATCCTTGAAGCTCACATCAAACACGTTTACTTGCTGATGTTACTGACACCATATAATCACTTAGAGCTTACGCAATGCATTTGTTTGTTCACGTTTTAGCAAAACACCTGTTGTTATTGAACGGGGAGTTAATTACTCAAAGGAAATGAATGCAGGATTTGCTTTGCAAGAGTTTAAACCCTTCCATGCAAGAAGTCGGTTGTTTTTTGCGACCTAATAAAAGTTCTTGGTTAAATTCCCACCAACTATAGTAAACTGTTTTATAAAATGCGTGTATTTTGACGTGAAAGTAATGCTACAATTTTCTCACATGAAGTTTTTTACACGTTAAGAATGAATAATTTACGAAGGTTTCTTTTAAGTTATGATCTCTAAGTACTTGGCAACTACCGCAACTGTTTGGCTTTAAAAGAGACTATTTTCTGAGTCGTTTGAATGCAAAAAATGTTCAGTAAAACTTAAAAAACAGGATCGAGGCGAAACATAGAAAATTACTTAAAAGGAATTATCTTATTTCCTCCTCAATTACAATATCTTTACAACGTGAAGATTAAAAGTGAAGGAAAAATTTAAGGAATTAATCGCCAATCAGGAAACAATGATGTTTTCTGCACTTCGCATTTCTTACCAAAAGTGAAAATTGAAGCAAGATTATTTGAAAATGTATCAATTTTTTGGAAATAACTTGGAACTGAAAAGTTCAAGACGCGAAGCCTGCGGTAGAGACGGCAATGTCTTTAACATTAATGCAGGTCTCCAGTTATAAAGTAACGTTAAAAACCACCAATCGCATGCAGCAGAAGAATGAACCCTCTGTCATGCCTTAATTTTTCCTAATTAGTGAGTGTAAAATGGAATTCTTAATCAGCAGTTGTCATTATCATCTCTTTAAGCAGGTGTAACAAGATGAATCGTGCGAGCAGTGACAAAGTTGGTTAAAAAAAAACAGAAAACTTTAGCGTAGCATGCAAAGGTGATAAGCTCAACCTTAGAAGATTCACGACCGTTTACCCTCAAATACCACGGCTACGGTTTTTTATAACTTATGTATTAAATTACATTACATAGAGGAAAGATTTCTTCTTGTTAGTTGGTCGGACTCGCGTCAAAATGTAGAGAACATTTTAATTCACGTGGCAACAACCATGTAACCTTATTGGCACAAAGGAAAGTGTTAACATAAGAAAAGATTTTACCTCCCACAGGAATGGTTTGGACACCAACATGGTTGCCGTTTTATAGGTTTGGGACACTGAAATGCCTGCCGAAAACACACTCTGCAATGAAGGGGTCTTATCGGACACGGTCAAGGTTAAAGACCGCAACGAAAGCATACAAGGGAGAAATTCCTGAGCTTAATAACCATTGTCTGCAGAAACTCTGTTTGAAACTTCAGAACGACTGGATAGTTTTAACATTTTTCGATTGAAGTAAAAAAAAACAAAGGTTTGGTTTTCTTGGCAATGAAGTGATACAAAAGTCTTAAGTCGATAATTTTAACTTGAGGCATTTGAAACTTTAATTGCCTTAAAGGCACGGAAACCCATCTGAAGGTTCTTAGTTGTCATCACCATCCATTGTTCGTTCTCGTGGAAACAAAGGACCCTTAATGGTCTCTAACAGATGCTTGAAATAAGTTGACAAACAGCAAACTTTTGAAGAGACAGAGGTAAAATGGAAATGACGCCTAACTTTAAGCTCACCATGTGTTTCTAACCGTTTCAATAATGTTTTACATGTTCTAAATTAATCTCATTGTACATAGTAAGCTATTCTTGGTGTTACAATGTAAAAGCTTTTCATCAATGTAACCCTCTTAGGGTGCTAATTAACTGCCACTAGTAGGTCACGAATACCTCCCTCGTAAATACATTTGACGAGTTGAATCGACTGAGGAAAAGAAGCTAATGTTTTGTGAGAATTTACTTAACGAGAGTTAAGTTTGTTGTTGACAACACACCAGAATACAAGCCAATGGCACAAAAAACTAACGTAATGCAAATGAACCCAAGACAATAATACTATTGACGTTAACACGAATGTTTAATATGGAAAGGCTTTATCAAGAGTAGAATTGTACAAACCCTCCGTTTTGAAACAACATGCGTCAAAACCGATTTAAAATGTCAATTTTAGCTGCTTTGTTCATACGAAATTAGAGTGATAAAGAAAACCAGCTTGCTTCTATTCTTGTTTTTTGTAAGATCTACCTGCTGATAGTTACAATCGTATTTGTTTTGTTTTAGTTCGGGTTAAAAGATTCGCTGATCTTTAACTTCATCACCAAAGCGATTAAGGTTATTTTACCTTCAGTGGGTCATACCAAACCAATATTCAAAGAAACGGACTATGTTGCGAGATAAATATTTTTTGTCATGGTAGGTACTCGTGCAATACTCGTAAGTTATTTAGTAATTATAACAACGATGGTTATTTCGTCAGGTAAAGATTTTACCGGACGTTTTGTTACTCAAGCACCTGCCCGAGTGAGAAATCCTTAATGCCGAGGCTAAAATATGTTGAAATAAAGGCAAGAACAAGACAAAAGTCTTTATACACACTTAAAAAATTATCTGAAGCAACATAAAATCGTAATAGAATGCATGAAACAAATCCAAAGAAAACTTATTTTGAATCTAGTTATCATGCTGGAGTGATAAGCGTCAGTGGCCGTAGCAATAAGAAGTGTAAAATAACTATAAGCTGAGGTATAAGCTTAATTTGGATTAACGTTCTAAATTTTTTTTTTCCTGAAGCCATTTTGAAATAGAAGAAAATGTATAATATTGTTTATCAAAATTGTTTTAATACAGTTCGTGCTATGCGAATTGTTATGACTGATAATGTTCTTGTTTCCTTTCCAGATACTGCTGAATTTATTTGCAAAGTACGTTGCTCTTCACTACAATTCGTCATGCTTACCAGGTGAACAACAACATGACTATAAATAAACGTATTTCGCGCTGAATATATCTAATGGTCAAAACACTAAATAACTTGATATTTAGAGGAGGTTGAAAGAGCTTCTATCCAGAGTTGTTACCCAGGTGCGACGCCTTAGCATTAAAAGTGTTTTTTTTTCAGTGATGTAGAAATTGTAATATTCGTTTATTCGTTTCACCACAGACTGTTTTCATTATTGCTGTTTTGTTGTTGCTTTTTTTGATTCCATTCACAACTTGTACTTAGCGACACGTAAATTGATAAATGCCTCGAATATATTTGAATATTTTAAGGTGACTCAAAACAGTTTCCAGCACTTTCCAGGACGTAGATTTTGATGGGTCATAATTACCACTCTTTATCAATTGATACTACAATCATGGTATCAAAAAACTGCCCAATCCAAAATTCTGTACATGGAGTTCAGAGCCACCTTAAATTTTCGAAAATTTAAGGTGGCTCTGAACCACATGTACAGAATTTTTTAAAACTTTGCCAAAAGTTGCATCTTATCCTGCTTATCAAAATTCGGTAATAAGAAAAAATTTCAGTGCCGTTTTTGAAATATACGCGCTAAAAGCTAAAATTAGGGGTGTTTTTAGCAGGTCATAGTGTTGCTATGGTAACCTATTGTGTCACGAAAATAATACCAGCGTATTCACCGAAGATTGGGCAGTGATACCATGATTGTAGCATCAACTGATAAAGAGTGGTTATAATGACACATCAAAATCTTCGTCTTGGAAAGTGCTGGAGACTGTTTTGAGCCACCTTAAAGGAACAACATGATATCAAATGTAAATACCGGAAGAAACACAAACTCAGAAAAATCCGAGTCCCATGCAGAATATTTTTGGTCATTGTAATTTTTCACAAAAAAATATTCGTCAACGTATGCAGAATTATGCAGAACAGCAAATGCAAAATGACGAAGTGCGCTCACCCGGCCTCTAGAGACTTAGCTGAGTTTAATAATTTGATTTACCTGGAACGTACATAACCAGATGTTCAGTTGTTATCGGTCTGATTACGGTTCCGTTGGGTAGCGTAACACCCAGGGCAAAGTATCCTCCATCTTCCTTTTGAACCTGTAGAACTTCCAAGAAATACAACTTTCCTTCCGTCAGATACAGCGACCCTAGGCTGAGGAAATATCAATCAGGCCTTGAATTTAGAGCCGTTTTCAATTTAGATTCTAAAGTAGTCCACAGATAGCTACAAGTGCCTTGTTCTTGCTTCCCTCACAACGTTCTCCAAAAGATCTTTCGACATCTGCTCAGCCAATTAGACGCAACATCAAAACCAAAGGAGATTTTTCCGCGTTTGGCCCCGGTAACCTGACTCTTTTTCGAGTTCTTATTAGCCTCTGGTGTTGTCAGTTAAAAATTGCTATTACTCTGGTTTAAGTTTTACGACACCTGTTCATTAGTCTGATCCCAAAAGAGGGTAGAGAAAATACATAGTATTTTGGTCTAAAGTGATAAAGGAAAGGGAAAACGAGTAGACTATCCCACCCTTAGAATTTTGCACCATTTCTGTATGCCTTAATTCAGCCATTGACTTCAAGGTAAGGTAACTTTATTTTATGTCGTAAACGTAAGGAGTGGTTGCCCAATCTCCCATGCCAGGGGCTCATGATTAAGCCACCTTAGCCTTCCTGATGAGGGTGAGGAACATTTCCTTACAAGCCAAATTGTACTTACTCTCGGTAACTAGGAGAGTAAATGGCGTCATGATAGCCCAGACTCTCGGAGAAATCTTCATCCGCTTTGACAGTAAACCTGCACTGATCATCGCATTTGATGGAGAATGTGTGATGTCCACTCATAGAGCAACGGAAATAAGCACGAGTACGAATACCAGAATTTATGTGCATGTTGTCGGCAAATTCGAACGTCGCCCCTTGGATTTGACTGTCTGGTTGGTCTGGATAGCTTGGTAGACAGTTCAATTCATTAACATCTTCGCCATCAGAAAGGCCACTCCAAATTTCGATCAAAACGCCCATCTGAATTGCGTCTGGATTTTAAAATAGTTAAAGGGATGTATTAGTTCTTTGCCAAAGTACGCCTTACTAGGCTTGTCGGACTAGCAAGGTTAGGTTGTTCTGGGGCTTGAGTTGCACTATGGGACAAACTGTTCTTTCTCGACTCAAGAATAATATAAGGTGGAGCGATTAGGTTTAGATCCGAAAGGAATAGAGATCGTTTGGTGAAAAATTACAATGACCAAAAATATTCTGCATGGGACTCGGATTTTTCTGAGTTTGTGTTTCTTCCGGTATTTACATTTGATATCATGTTGTTCCTTTAAGGTGGCTCAAAACAGTCTCCAGCACTTTCCAAGACGAAGATTTTGATGTGTCATTATAACCACTCTTTATCAGTTGATGCTACAATCATGGTATCACTGCCCAATCTTCGGTGAATACGCTGGTATTATTTTCGTGACACAATAGGTTACCATAGCAACACTATGACCTGCTAAAAACACCCCTAATTTTAGCTTTTAGCGCGTATATTTCAAAAACGGCACTGAAATTTTTTCTTATTACCGAATTTTGATAAGCAGGATAAGATGCAACTTTTGGCAAAGTTTTAAAAAATTCTGTACATGTGGTTCAGAGCCACCTTAAATTTTCGAAAATTTAAGGTGGCTCTGAACTCCATGTACAGAATTTTGGATTGGGCAGTTTTTTGATACCATGATTGTAGTATCAATTGATAAAGAGTGGTAATTATGACCCATCAAAATCTACGTCCTGGAAAGTGCTGGAAACTGTTTTGAGTCACCTTAAAATATTCAAATATATTCGAGGCATTTATCAATTTACGTGTCGCTAAGTACAAGTTGTGAATGGAATCAAAAAAAGCAACAACAAAACAGCAATAATGAAAACAGTCTGTGGTGAAACGAATAAACGAATATTACAATTTCTACATCACTGAAAAAAAAAACACTTTTAATGCTAAGGCGTCGCACCTGGGTAACAACTCTGGATAGAAGCTCTTTCAACCTCCTCTAAATATCAAGTTATTTAGTGTTTTGACCATTAGATATATTCAGCGCGAAATACGTTTATTTATAGTCATGTTGTTGTTCACCTGGTAAGCATGACGAATTGTAGTGAAGAGCAACGTACTTTGCAAATAAATTCAGCAGTATCTGGAAAGGAAACAAGAACATTATCAGTCATAACAATTCGCATAGCACGAACTGTATTAAAACAATTTTGATAAACAATATTATACATTTTCTTCTATTTCAAAATGGCTTCAGGAAAAAAAAAATTTAGAACGTTAATCCAAATTAAGCTTATACCTCAGCTTATAGTTATTTTACACTTCTTATTGCTACGGCCACTGACGCTTATCACTCCAGCATGATAACTAGATTCAAAATAAGTTTTCTTTGGATTTGTTTCATGCATTCTATTACGATTTTATGTTGCTTCAGATAATTTTTTAAGTGTGTATAAAGACTTTTGTCTTGTTCTTGCCTTTATTTCAACATATTTTAGCCTCGGCATTAAGGATTTCTCACTCGGGCAGGTGCTTGAGTAACAAAACGTCCGGTAAAATCTTTACCTGACGAAATAACCATCGTTGTTATAATTACTAAATAACTTACGAGTATTGCACGAGTACCTACCATGACAAAAAATATTTATCTCGCAACATAGTCCGTTTCTTTGAATATTGGTTTGGTATGACCCACTGAAGGTAAAATAACCTTAATCGCTTTGGTGATGAAGTTAAAGATCAGCGAATCTTTTAACCCGAACTAAAACAAAACAAATACGATTGTAACTATCAGCAGGTAGATCTTACAAAAAACAAGAATAGAAGCAAGCTGGTTTTCTTTATCACTCTAATTTCGTATGAACAAAGCAGCTAAAATTGACATTTTAAATCGGTTTTGACGCATGTTGTTTCAAAACGGAGGGTTTGTACAATTCTACTCTTGATAAAGCCTTTCCATATTAAACATTCGTGTTAACGTCAATAGTATTATTGTCTTGGGTTCATTTGCATTACGTTAGTTTTTTGTGCCATTGGCTTGTATTCTGGTGTGTTGTCAACAACAAACTTAACTCTCGTTAAGTAAATTCTCACAAAACATTAGCTTCTTTTCCTCAGTCGATTCAACTCGTCAAATGTATTTACGAGGGAGGTATTCGTGACCTACTAGTGGCAGTTAATTAGCACCCTAAGAGGGTTACATTGATGAAAAGCTTTTACATTGTAACACCAAGAATAGCTTACTATGTACAATGAGATTAATTTAGAACATGTAAAACATTATTGAAACGGTTAGAAACACATGGTGAGCTTAAAGTTAGGCGTCATTTCCATTTTACCTCTGTCTCTTCAAAAGTTTGCTGTTTGTCAACTTATTTCAAGCATCTGTTAGAGACCATTAAGGGTCCTTTGTTTCCACGAGAACGAACAATGGATGGTGATGACAACTAAGAACCTTCAGATGGGTTTCCGTGCCTTTAAGGCAATTAAAGTTTCAAATGCCTCAAGTTAAAATTATCGACTTAAGACTTTTGTATCACTTCATTGCCAAGAAAACCAAACCTTTGTTTTTTTTTACTTCAATCGAAAAATGTTAAAACTATCCAGTCGTTCTGAAGTTTCAAACAGAGTTTCTGCAGACAATGGTTATTAAGCTCAGGAATTTCTCCCTTGTATGCTTTCGTTGCGGTCTTTAACCTTGACCGTGTCCGATAAGACCCCTTCATTGCAGAGTGTGTTTTCGGCAGGCATTTCAGTGTCCCAAACCTATAAAACGGCAACCATGTTGGTGTCCAAAACCATTCCTGTGGGAGGTAAAATCTTTTCTTATGTTAACACTTTCCTTTGTGCCAATAAGGTTACATGGTTGTTGCCACGTGAATTAAAATGTTCTCTACATTTTGACGCGAGTCCGACCAACTAACAAGAAGAAATCTTTCCTCTATGTAATGTAATTTAATACATAAGTTATAAAAAACCGTAGCCGTGGTATTTGAGGGTAAACGGTCGTGAATCTTCTAAGGTTGAGCTTATCACCTTTGCATGCTACGCTAAAGTTTTCTGTTTTTTTTTAACCAACTTTGTCACTGCTCGCACGATTCATCTTGTTACACCTGCTTAAAGAGATGATAATGACAACTGCTGATTAAGAATTCCATTTTACACTCACTAATTAGGAAAAATTAAGGCATGACAGAGGGTTCATTCTTCTGCTGCATGCGATTGGTGGTTTTTAACGTTACTTTATAACTGGAGACCTGCATTAATGTTAAAGACATTGCCGTCTCTACCGCAGGCTTCGCGTCTTGAACTTTTCAGTTCCAAGTTATTTCCAAAAAATTGAT
Organism: Platygyra sinensis; assembly: GCA_019787425.1. NCBI lineage: Eukaryota > Metazoa > Cnidaria > Anthozoa > Scleractinia > Merulinidae > Platygyra > Platygyra sinensis. The sequence continues at coordinate 41,540 of JAHPZR010038573.1, read as the reverse complement.
ACATTTTCAAATAATCTTGCTTCAATTTTCACTTTTGGTAAGAAATGCGAAGTGCAGAAAACATCATTGTTTCCTGATTGGCGATTAATTCCTTAAATTTTTCCTTCACTTTTAATCTTCACGTTGTAAAGATATTGTAATTGAGGAGGAAATAAGATAATTCCTTTTAAGTAATTTTCTATGTTTCGCCTCGATCCTGTTTTTTAAGTTTTACTGAACATTTTTTGCATTCAAACGACTCAGAAAATAGTCTCTTTTAAAGCCAAACAGTTGCGGTAGTTGCCAAGTACTTAGAGATCATAACTTAAAAGAAACCTTCGTAAATTATTCATTCTTAACGTGTAAAAAACTTCATGTGAGAAAATTGTAGCATTACTTTCACGTCAAAATACACGCATTTTATAAAACAGTTTACTATAGTTGGTGGAATTTAACCAAGAACTTTTATTAGGTCGCAAAAAACAACCGACTTCTTGCATGGAAGGGTTTAAACTCTTGCAAAGCAAATCCTGCATTCATTTCCTTTGAGTAATTAACTCCCCGTTCAATAACAACAGGTGTTTTGCTAAAACGTGAACAAACAAATGCATTGCGTAAGCTCTAAGTGATTATATGGTGTCAGTAACATCAGCAAGTAAACGTGTTTGATGTGAGCTTCAAGGATAACATAAAGTCGCCTGACATGAATCCTTATCATTTTACACTATTTATAGTGCAAGCTATTTTGGGGAAAATCGGATTTTCATCAGAAATTCCATTTGGTAAGTTATCATTTTATGCAGCCATTCCATTTTATTTGAGAGCGCTGTTTTTTTCGTTGATGCTATTGAGGGGGTGATATGAAATGTTTAAACAATTGTTTGCAGCCGATCATTGCCACGAATCGAATCTGGTTTTTGTCCGTGTAACGGTGATCATAATGATCTAAATTGAAAACGTGATAAAAGGAATCGCAAGCTTCAGAAAAACGAGCTAAAGCGACCATACTGTTTCACATAATTAATAGGGACCTTACGCAAAACACGACGGCAACGGCAACGAGAACGTCACCAAACAATAGGATTCAAGACCAAAACAATCAGCTGTGCACGTGCATTATAATTCTTGGTACATTTCTTTGCCGTCCTCTGCAAAACAGCAACGTGAAAAGGCCAAATTCTGCGTTGCTTGAAGAACGTGAACCACAGCGGCTAATTTTTTCGTATTTCTATTTGGAACTGGACGAATTCGTAGCATATTCAGCAGGGGCAAGTTTTAATACCGACAAACAGTGAATAGATCTAAATAAATGAGAAATTCCACAGTAAAATAGAAACACATCTTTTACTAGGCGTTGTCCTCGCAATCGCCGTCGTAAATGCGTAAGACCCGACTCGAAGTTGGTTTAGTTTACTTTTAAATTTCACTCTTACGTCTTGGCGCAGATTGACCTTCCAAAGGCCCCCACTATAGCTAAAACTGCGTTTAAGTGTGTAGTTTAAGTGTGGCTTAGGCGAAGTGATCTTTCTAACTGGCTTTTCAAACCGAATCTTGCATGGTGCTGGCACTGAGTGGCTATTGAAAATACCCTGGGGCTAGTTTATATGCCGTTTTAATCTTCATTATCGCTCTCTGCTTTCCATCATTGCTGAAATTACTGACTCCTTACGGGTTCTCTGTATTGACTATAATTATATATTTATAATGCCATGCCTGTGGAGCGATAAAACATTTCCCGTTTTAGTACAATCCCACCAGCTAAGCTCTTATTATGTTATATGTTTACTAGGTGTCAGAAATATCTTTCACGATCGATTTACAACAATAAGGAAAAACAACAGCACTAAATGCAAGAATATATTCAAGGTTCACTGTCTGTTAAGTATTCTTGTTTAGTTGAAGAATCTAGTCGCCGAAGTTGGCTTTACCTACAAGATTACATTGATGGCAATTATTGGAAACGTTTGCTTAACTACATGGACTATTTGAAGTTTCAATTATCAACTGCGTGCGCGAGTCAAGCTTTTTATATTCAAACTTCGCTAAAGCTTCGGGATCTTGCTTTCGTAACTGCTCTTGCAAGATAAATAAAAACTGAACAAGTATTTTTAAAGTTATAGCAAAGTTTGACACCAAGAATTCCTAACAATGAACTTGAAGCATTTACGCTGATAGTTCCAAGATGTCATGGTTGCTTTAACTCGTTTTATTTATACCATTGTTTAACTCAGGGAATAGTGTTTTTGTTTTGTTTTGTTTTGTAGCTTTGTAGGGACAGAGTAAGCTGGCGCACATGCGCATTAGATACCATTTCATAGCTGATTTGCATATCACAGAGACACGATCCTTCCTTTTTTTAACCAAATATAATAAAAACAATATTATAGGATGAGCAAAAGCACGTTCAAAAACAGGCTTTCAATAAACGATTGAAAATCAAGCAGAATTCTAGATGTACTTTGATTTCAGGTTGGGTTGAACTCTTGTCAAAGTGAGTAAACTAGTGTCCAGGTCAGCGCGGTCCCAAAGCTTACTCTGTCTCTTTTAAATTCCATGTCACTCCAATATTCTGACAATTCTGACAGGTGTTGGCATGTTAGCATCTGCTAGTGCATTCTTCTTTATAAGAGTGTTCGTTTTTCAGCTCAAGGGGAAGGGAAGCCGCTTATGCTGACTAAAAGTTAAGGGATTCAGCGGAAAATATAATCATGTTTATTATTCAAATCTAATACACTGTACGAATTCCGATTTTCTGATTGGTTGATTTGTGCCACGTGACACTGGGTTATGACGAAACAACCGCCTTGACGTCATTATCGTGGTTTATTATATAAACACCAGTGAAATACCAGGTGAGCTTTCGCGCATAAACATGATATCTTCACACGTGAAGATAACATATCTTCACACGTGAAGATAACATGATCACCATTGCTTTAGCTACATAATCTCTTAGAAAGTGCTCAGATGTGTTGCTGTATGATCCAAACATCATCGGTTCTTCCTCGGGAATCTTCGGTTATATTCGGAAATCTTCGGTTACCTTCGGCAATCTTCGGAGAATGTTCGGAAACGTTCGTCTGGCCTTCGGAACAATTTTGGAAAATGTTCGGGAATCTTCGGAAAGTGGTCGGAAATCTTCGGAAAATCGTCAAAAAGCGTGGTCATAAGTATGTTTATATAATAAACAGAATATTACATGGCCGCTTGTGGATACGAATTTTATCTTCTCGTGTTTAACTCGATATCTCGATATCGAGTTAAACACTCGAAGATAAAATTCGTATCCACGCGCAGCCATGTAATATCCTCTATGTAATAGCCGTGGTGTAAATTCAATACACCACTGTCATTACACCATGGCTTCGGCTGTCTCAGAGTTTGACGATTTTTGTTTGCAGTGTATTCAATTTGAATAATAAAAATGTTAACGCACTCATTGCTCGTGAATTATCGGGATTTACCTGCACGCGTTCACTAACAATGAACTCGAAATTTTCAATATCGCACTCGGCGGCCTCGTGCGGTATTGAAATTTCTCGTTCATTGTTAGTGAATTCGTGCAGGTAAATCCCGATAATTCACTCGCTGAGTGCGTTAACCTGTAAATACACAACAAAATAAATTTACATTGCAGGGGTGTTGGAGGTGATTTTGTAAGACTCGGTGGTATTGTTATGTCAGGGAATTTTCTTCATATGACTTCGATGGGCTTTTCGTCTTATAACAATTCTTGGTCCATATGAATACCACAAGCTAAAATTCCGTTAACTTTCTTTCATCAGCCAAATAAGTATGACTTTAACAAGGTAAAATGAAAACCTGGAAGGCTCTCCAGTAGAGGGCTTGTTTATGGTGATAACAAATGAAAACCTCTCAGTTAACTGATCCAGCTTTAATTACAGACCAACGCCAGATCTTTGCAAGCAAATAGGAACCTTTTCTTAGGTGCAGATTCCGTCAAATACCACATAAACATAGCGATTACCATTCCTGTCATCGGAGCGTCACTAACAGAGAGATCAAAAGCTGTTTCGAGAGAGACAAAGTCTAAAGCGATTATTTAATTTATAAGATGAGAATTTTATCGCCGCGCCATTCAAAAAAAGGAAATCAAACTTTTTTGGTCAGTGTCATAACTTCTTTGTTTTCTAATAGTATTTATATAAATTTATCTAATGCTCATCGCAGTAAATTTTACAATACAATTGTGCTCCTTTTTGAGCAGTTTTTGCAATTATCGCTTTACAATTAAACCTGTGATAGCTAACAAAAGGAAATAAATAATTTGCATGGGGGAGAACAAGCAATGCAATGGTTTGCTCCCTACCATAGCCAAAAAATGAGTTGTCAATTCCCTTGCAAAAAGGCAAATTCATCGTCGTTATATTTCATTCTCTTTCAAGTTGTTGCTTTCTTTCTTTGCATTATCTGCAGAGCCTCCCTCTATAATTAAAGCCTACAATACAAGCTCCTCGAGCATCAATGTCACGTGGGGTTGGGATCCCGCAGATAACAAAAGCGAGAACAGTATATCAGGCTACAAGCTGACGTATCGGGAGTCCAACAAGAGTAATGAAACCTTCCATCTCCTGTGTGCACTGAATTTCTCAGTGGAACTGACCAACTTGGAAGTATTCACGGAGTATTGCATTGAAATAGCTTCTTTCAATAACGACAGTGTTGGTAACAGAAGCCATTGTCTACCCGTGACCACAGACGAAGAGCGTGAGTAGAATGTTAGAAACTATAAGAGGTCTACAGATAGAAATATAAATTATATCGATCACTTGTAAAAAACTGATGTAAAAATGCTCATTAGAATTAGCATTTAAAGCAAGTCTGAGGGCGTTTCGATTTAGCGTCATCTTATGACAAGTTAAAAACAGCAAAAATATAGTACAAAAATCGTAAGTTACTACGAAAAGTGGGCCCCTGAGGCTAGCTGTAACCATGTAAACGCTGTAAATTGATAGATTTTTAGAAATAATTCAGTAAATTGTCAGTTTCTTTTCAGTTGTGGCAATGAAATCGTTTTCCGTAAACGAAATTCAAAAAATTAACCTTTTCTTCATTTCTTTACAAGGAACATATCTTGCTGTTTTTCTTAATGTTGTTGTTGTTATCATTGTTGTTGTTTTTGTTGTTGTTGTTGTTGTTGTTGTTCTTCTTCTTCTTCTTCTTCTTCTTCTTCTTTTTCTCGTTTGACCAGAAGACGACTTAAGGATCTCTCTCTAAACTTCACGCAAAGTAACTTGTTTTTCAGCTCCCAATGCTCCGCCTCAGAATTTCGCAGCTTTTAGCAACAGCTCCACAAGTATTCGAGTTACATGGGATCCATTGCCTGTCGAAAACAGACGTGGAATTATTCTGGGATACCGACTATTCCTGAACAAATTGTCCGACAGTCGCCGTAAACGCCGAAGCACTGAAAGAAATATCACTAAAGTGACAGCAGCCAATAGTCTTAACATAGTCGAACTGGAAAAATTTACAAACTACTGTATGCAGGCTGAAGCTTTCAACAGCAAGGGAGCCAGTAATCGAACAAACCTTATCTGCAGAAAAACAGACGAAGACGGTATGTACGTAATATTAAACTTACAAACCTTGTTAGGATGCCATAGTATTTTTCAAACTGGATGGTGATTCTCGCATTTAGGAGACATCCATTCACCATTTCCTCTGTTCTTAGCACGACTTGCACTTGCCAGGCAACAACTTCTCAAAGCTAAAATTTGCATAACTAGACAGCGTGGTTAGGGAAAAAAAGAACTACGGCACATTGGTTTTTCTTCTTTTTGTAATCAACCTGTAAGGTAGTTTTGTACGGAACCGCAAATTATCCCGATCCAAAAATAAGGAATGACATAGACAGCTGAGTGATGTGGAGAGGGAATTGACGAACGTGTATACCGATATTTATAAAAGCGTCTAAATTATTTTAGTGTATCTCTAAGTTAGTACGCGAGCTGTGATTGGTCAATTTAGTGGGCCGTATTCTACTGTCCTAAATTTAAGGCGTTTTTCGATATCAAAATGTTTCGTGATTTAACCGTCGCCAAGTGTTATTAACTTTTATGACAAGTAAGAGGTTAAAACGTTTTTTTTTTTGCTTTTATTACTTTTACTCAGTTTTAAACCTACTAACGACTCGAGTCACTTGACGATTTCAAATTGAATCGGCGTTTTGCTTTCGAGGTGCGTCAGAAGTTTGAAACCGTTCTGCGTGAATTGAAATCGTTCCCGAACCTGTGAGACACAGGTATGTAATAAATCTGTATCTTACTAAGAGTAAGTAGTTGTAAAAAAAAAAAGAGTAAGTAGTTGTATTTAGAGGTATACTCTACTTAAAAATTTTTTTCCATGCTTTCGACTAAATTCTGTTGCTAACAACGATGCTATAAATTGTACCACTCCGGCAATCATCAAAACATGACTTCGCTGGCATTTCTTTGCAATTCTCAGTAAACTTATGACCAGATTCAACGCAACATACGCTGAATATCATCTTTAGCTAAATATTGATATTTCGGTGTTATAGTTAAATAAAATTAACATCACTCGTCTAAAACTTTAAACTAAAATCTAACCATGAAGCAACTATTACAGAAGACGCTGTCTTCTCAGCAGACCTACAACTATTCATTATTCTGTAAAACATCTTTGTGTGAAGCACCCACGTTTTGGACAAATTTGTTTTGTAAGTTTTCCTTGGTCGCATACTTTGGCTTAAATTCCTCGGGAATGGCTAGTTGAGTATTCTAAGAAGCAAATAATTCCAAGCTATAGTTATGAAGTTTAGCTTCACGACCAAGCAAGGTCATATCTCCAGTGGCTGGCGCTTCGTTTTGGCAGTTAGCTGAATAGATGACATTAACACCCTTTTCACCTATGTTTGATACTATCGCCAGCGGGATTTCGAGGATGTTTTTTCGAGGATGTTTAAAAGTATGTGTTTTTCTAATTATGTCAGTAACTGTGAAAGTGGTTCCTGCAAAATGACAAAACATATTTTCCAGTTTAAAATTATTAACCTTCCTCTGATATGAATCGTCCACGCCATTCCTTTTTTTTTGGCCGGGGTCATTTGATGTCCAATATGGGGATCATTTCCTGTCCGGGATCATTCGCGGTTCAATTTGAGGATCATTTGCGGTCCTGAGATCATTGTGGACCGGTACAGTTTTCAGGGCCCTCAGATGTAAGCTATTAGGTTTGTTTAGCTACAGAACACCCCGCACTCGAGCCCACGCTTTCTACATGTCCTCTAAATTCCATTGTGCCATTCGAACAGAGAGACTAATCCAAGTATGCGACGGTAAATCTGTACGTTTAATTGCCCTACCTACTTTTAGGAAAGGCCTGTTCTATTTTCTACTAAAAAGTCACGATTAATCAGCTGCTCTAACTGTGGACACTAAAAATCGAGGGGAAAATGTATATTGAACAGTAAAGTTGTGAAAAATCTTAACTTGTGAAAGGTTGACCATGTCGTGAGCACATTGTTAGTTCCTTTTAATGATCAGTATAATCACTGAGGCTTACTGAACAAGGATATGTTTATTTGAAAAATTTCAATTCGCTTTTGCAGTGGCATGCTTACAGACTGAGCCGCTATGGTGTTGTGTCCTGCGTAGACGTCATAAGCAGCCGTCGCCACCCAGACTCCCTAAAAGCGGACGCGTAACAATTTAAGCCCGACTTTGAAGGGGCATAGAAAATCGAGGATTTAACCAAATTCAAAACTTTTTTCGCCCAAATGTTTCGAATAACAAGTGGATTTGTTTTAGCGAAAAAAGTTGGGGTTAGGTGCACTTTAACTGAATGCATGTCGACTTCAGTTACACGTCTACACAAGCGAGCAAAATAAACCAAACCCTGGGCTATGATTTCTTACCTGAGTTTACGAAATAACGCTATCTTGCCTAGTACTAAGGATGACCGCTGCTTTCCGTAAGAAAATGGTGTTCATTATGCCACATACTGTAAAAGATCTTTTATCGGCCAAGCTTATTCTGTTAAGAGAGTTTAAAGTAGCCTCGAATTCTCCATCCATCTATTTGTTCTACTGATAAAAATAAACTCAACATGAAACTTCACAGCAGTAGCCTCGAATTATCCCAGTGTCCATATATACGTTTTACTGATAAGTGTTAACTTTTATTTTAACTTCACAGTACCAAGTCACCCTCCAGTAATTATTTCGGCGCGCAATACAAGCTCTACGAGCCTTTTTGTTAGGTGGAATAACATATCAACAAAATTCATTCATGGAATACTTCGTGGTTTCAAAGTGTTTTATGGGAAAACAAGTGAACCTCCTTCTCAGTACAAAACCCTTAAAACTGATCAGTTAAAAATCAGTCTGACCCACCTAGAGAAGTACACGGAGTACTGCGTAAAGCTGGCTGGATTCACAAAAATCGGAGATGGCAACAAAAGTAGCTGCTTCAATGTTACGACCGATGAAGATGGTAAGTACGTCCACCTCTTGCCCACATTCGTCACCACTTACTAGAGGAGCGGAGGATTTGGAAAACAAGATCAGGATGAGAAAATTACCTTCATCCTGTAAGACACTCTTTTGAGCGTTGAAACATTTCAGTTTCATACATTAAAAATCACACTTGAATACAGCCCTGAACGCATGTTGTTTGTGTGCACTTACCACAAAGGTTTATCAATGGTATGACCAGAACTTGTAAAGTCCTTACAGAGCCAACCAGAGCATACGTCCTCGGTACTCATTGATGTGAAGTATATCACTTTCGGTACTCATTCTTAACAATCTAATGGTTCAGATTATGGCCAGATCTTTGTATCCGTGCACATGTAAATTAACACGACTGCATCTGTCTGATATATACTACGACAAATTTAGCATCGATACATTTGCTCTCAAGTTTGGGTTTACTTACCTGTCATAGCTTCGATATCAAAGGTTATCAAAGCAGGCGTGTAATCTTATCATTTGTTCAATAGCAAAATACTGATTAACTTCCTTATATTTTTTTTTTAATAGTTCCCAGTGGAGCTCCACAACCTGTGGCTCAAAACTTCTACAAAAAAACCGCCATTCTGATAACATGGGATTTACTTCCCGTAAGTGTCTCCCATGGAAACGTGATTGGATATGAAATACACGTCAAAGAAGTCAGAAGCGACCCCAATCTTCCTGATGATCTATTTGAGAAACGGGTAAAGATAGAAAATGGTTCGCAAACTTCGTACACAATTGGAAACCTCTCCATAGCCACAAAGTACCAGGTTCAGATTGCGGCTAACACATCTAAGGGCGCTGGAGGTTTTAGTCGTGTTGTTTATGCTGGTAAGAGAGATCAGATTATTATAACCCCACTAATTAACACCCTCACGCGTGTAACGTGCATAAGGTGTTAGTAGAAACGGAAATTTATTTAAATAGAAACACGCTTTTCGTCCACCCTAAAGTTACGTGAAGACAATAATAAGTGCTTTTTTTGATCAGTGGTCACTGTCTATTTCGGACTCTTATCTGCCATAGCCTTTTCCAAAAAAATAGCCTAACTGTGCGTATTTTAAAAATTTTAAGTCGACGCTTAATAGGCGTAAGGACATTAATATAGCAAATCCTCGTTGGGACGACCAAAAGGTGATCGTGAGCACTTAACAGAGGTGACTGGTTAATGGGGTTTTATTTACAGTATTTTACCGACAATAATTGCGGAACTTTGATAACTGGCCGCGTAAAAGAGGCGAGGCCACTTAATAGAGGTTCAACCGGTTACCAAGTCTCTTGGGTTTTACGGCTTACATCTGAATGAAGACTTTCTATTGTTGTTTAGTGTTCGTCCATGGGGTAATAACGGGGTGTTTCAGTGGCTGCTATTTTAATGAGGTTCAATACTATCAAGATACAGCCCACAATATATGCAGATCAGCTCAATAATTGTGCTTACACCGTCTACCTGCAACTCCACTGTAGAAACCTGTCGCTGTCTCAAGAATATCTCGACGTTTAAACGTCCATCATCCCTGGACAAAGGCGGACCAGGAGGCATAAGTGAGATCATCGGCAATACAATTATAGAATCATGCGGATACTGCATGGAACATGGAAAATCCGTGCTGGTATTCACCAGTATCGACGATGGAGAATCCAACGTTCGGTTTCCGGTGGAAGTGACGAGTCCAAGAGGCAGCGACTTTAGTAAGTTCGTGGCTGTGTTGGAGGTACCCGGAGTAGTTATCATAAAGCGACGAGATGGGTCTTCAAAGCGTATCAGTGAGGAAGTTATGACTAATTCCGTCTTCGATACGTGGCCGGTTGTTGTTGTGTCTCTGTTAATGATATACTTTGCGGGCGTCATGGTCTGGTTTCTGGTGAGTTTCATAAATAAAGTGAACGTGAATTGTTCACACTGGAAAGGGAGTGTTCGATGGTGACAACAACGAAGCAAAGACTTACCTTTTTCAGACATTTGTGAAACAACTAAAATATTCAATCCTTAAAACCTAACGACCCTCATGTTAATTTTTAAGGATCCTAGCCAGCCTCCGAAATTATTGATATTGCATGATGAAGCGAAATCTCAGTGCTTTACTGTAAGTTGTGTTCCTGAAAGTATTGTTAATTTTTTTTGGTATTTTGACAGTGATTTCTTCGTTTCAACATGCTCCGAATCCAATATAGTACCCCCTAAGAAATCATCTTAGAACAATAACCTCTACTCAGTTGCACCATTTCTTGGAAAAGAAAGCACCGGCTCTGCCCGTGTTCGATTAGAGAACATAGACGGTGTCTACTGAATTAACAAATGTCCAAGTCCGTCTATTTTTTTTTAGTAAATTCTCAGCTCCGACTATTGCATTTCTAGCTTTTTGATTGGCTAAAAATCTCCGACTATATAACAATTATTCCATGAGCTCGCGTTGGATATGAAGTGATAAAATAACCAACGAGCGCGCAGCGCGAGTTGGTTATAATCACGTCATATCCAACAAGGGCGAATGGAATAATTGTTTTAGTAAATTCTCAAACCGGGTTTTGCCGCCGATTTTTATTTCCACAATTTTACAAAGCGAAAAATTTTAAACTTGGCGCACTATTTTCCATATGACGTAAAACTACGACTATTGGCTCATAGTCGGACTTTTTTAGCCAATCAAAAAGCTAGAAATGCAATAGTCGGAGCTGAGAATTTACTAAGAGCCAATAGTCGGAGTTTTACGTCATATAGGAAATAGTGCGCCAAGTTTAAAATTTTTCGCTTTGTAAAATTGTGGGAATAAAAAACGGCGGCAAAACCCGTTTTGAGAATTTATTAAAACAATTATTCCATTCGCCCTTGTTGGATATGAAGTGATTATAAACCAACTCGCGCTACGCGCTCGTTGGTTATTTTATCACTTCATATCCAACGCGGGCTCATGGAATAATTGTTATATAGTCGCGGACAAAAGCCTCTTTTGATTTGTAGATGGCGACTAATATGTTCGATCTCTGTTCTCTTTCAGGATAGAAAAGGGAATCATGGTGATGTTCCCAGCAGTTTCATTAAAGGAGCTTACGAGGGATTCTGGTGGTCATTCATCACCATGGCAACCGTGGGGTTAGGATATAAATGTTTTCGAATGAGAATAACTCTTAAAAGATATAACCAGCGACATACATGTTCTGAAGCGCTTATTTGCTTCATGGCTTAAAGTTACGAATACAGTAAGCCTCCGAAATTGAACCCGTCAGAAATCGACCGGCAACCTGAGCAACGTCATCACTTGCTCATTTGAAAATAAGTTTAAAGTTTTATTTTGAATCCACGTTAATCTTCTCCATTCATTTATGGTTTAATATTATCTATTTGGTGTTTTTCTATCTTAGTAAACTATATTTTCAGGTTTCCTTCAATTTAAAGGTAATTTTGTAGGTGGACAAAATAACTTAAAATATCGTGACTGAGCTCCCTTGCAGGGACACAGCTGGTGCACATACGTATTAGATACCAATTTATAGCTAATTTGCATATCACAGATACACGATCCACACTGTTTTTAACTTAATACGATAAAAAAAACAAATTTATTGAAAATTGTAAAAAAAATAACTAATTACATTACTTTCCCCCGCAAATAGCTTATAAGCTAATCGAGGCTAGGCGGGGAGATCAGAGGACATTTCACAAGTACAAGGTTTATCTATGGATGGGCTAAATGACAGTGAAGACACTACTACACAGAAATTAAAATAAACTAACATATAACAAAGCAAGTATATCAAAATTACCAAATTAAAGCACACTCAAAAACAGGTTTTTAAGTAAACGATTGAAAATCGAGCAAAAGTCTGCGAACATTGAAGTGGAATTTTAGATGTACTTACCCTTTTCAAAGTGAGAAAACTAGTTCCCAGGTCAGCGCGGTCCGAATGCTGACTGTGTACCTTTAACTTCCATAACCGCATTTTTTCAATTGTCTGAATTTCTCCATTTTCAGATATGGCGATCGCTGTCCAAAGACCTTCTCAGCCAGAGCATTTGCTATTATATGGTTGCTTGTCAGCATGGTGCTATTTTCATTTTTTATTGGCACCATATCTTCTATTCTGACTGTTACCGTGATACGTTCAAGAACAACAGTGGTTAGCAGCGGTGGAAATAAGGTTATTAGAGCTATACGACTGGCTTAAAGGGGCATTGTCACGCTATTTGGCAACTTTATAAAAAGCTAGAAGGTGCCAGTCTTTGCATCAATTGAATTCCGGAACTAATGATCTAGTTTTGTTATTAAAGACTATTTGAAGCTACTGAAACTGTTTCCTGTCGCCTATCGCTACGGATGGCATGGATGGAAATGGATTGAAACTTGAAAAAATTGTCCATTTTTTTCGAGTTTTGATGCTACGTGTTCCAAAAATCCTCAAGAAATTTATTATGGTTAGCCCTCTCTGATAAAATTCACTTCATATCTTTCGCGTAGCTTTACAGAAGCATTTTGTTTATGATTTAAGCCTCAAAGTAATGATTTTATCACAGAATTGACCTAAAACAGCAAAATCCTCGTGACACTGTTCCTTTATGACACTCACGCCACTTTTTCATCTAGTCACAAGTCAAACCAAATCCTCTTATGTTTTAATCACATGCCTTTAGTTATACGGTCTGGAGAGACAGAATACCTCTTCTTTTTTCTACTTCCGCCACTTATAAAAACAAAGGAAAATATCAAACTGTACCAGAGGTAAAAATAGACCATAACACATATTATAACTGTATCTGTATTACTGTTACAGTTATTTTCATTCACAGGCAGCAGCAATCGCTAACTCTTCAGAGGAAAAGCTGGCTTTAGGATCTCTGAGAAGCAAGTTAAAATTAAGTATGAGCTTTTAGTTCTTGTGTGAGAACCCACTCTGACCACTGAGCTTTACTTTTTCAAGACTTGTGCGCTGTATCAGTAACCTACATAAAGTGCAGTATTAGAAAGGAAGCCACATCAGTCTTATCTGGTTTTCTGTCCCCCATCCTGATCGAATTGGAATTTAAAGATGGCGGTTTTTTGTGGAGAGAGGAAAACTGGAGAACCCAAAGAAATCTCCTCGGAGAAAGGCGAGAACCAAACTCAACTAACATATGGCTCCGGGCAGCAATTGAACCCGGGTCACATTGGTGGAAGGCGAGTGCTCTCACCACTGCGCCAACCCTGCTCCTCTGCCTAAAGAGTTGTGGGAGGGTCTGGGATGGTTTTTTTTTTCTTGGTGGGGTCGAGTATTTCTTTTTTCATTGCATTGTATTGATTATAGTCTAGTTAAAATATCCAAGAGAGATATTGTATGGTAATTCTGTTTGGAACCGAATTTCGCAAAGGGTCAATTTTTGACTTTCATCAGGGCATGCGCAACTAAAACACATTCCCAGCATATTTAGTCCAACAATTTCGTCGCCCTTACTTAGGTTGTCACGCCTTGTAATCACAAAATGTGGCAAAACAAGGTGTAGCAGTGGACTATAACACAAGATGATGATCTAGAGCATTGTCTCTTGACTGCAGTCAGTCGACGGATCCCAGAGGTATCTCGTAATGTATACTGAAAGTCCGGTAAACGGTTGAATCAAGTTGACCCGATTATTGAATTATTACTAGGTTATCTAAGATATAGTAATGCTGCGGCACATTCTGTGGATAGTGACATATTGTACATAGTCATTAATCTTTCTGCGCGTTCCAAGTCTTTAGTTACATTATAACCTTTATTTCTTAAAGTAGTGTCAAATTGTGGTGTGTAACTTGAAATCTGCCCTTGTATGCATCAACTTCATGCATCACGACGCATCGATGGCGAGATGTGACATAAATGGGATCGAGACAATAAAGCACATACAAATACACATACGATACACATCTACCTCCCCTTTACCAGAAAATTGAAAAGATGAAAATCGAACGATGTGGAAATTGCAGGAGGAGAAATCTCACTTATAAATTCTGTACTGGTACGCATTAAATGATTCTAGAGTGAGTTCCACAGTTTCCGTTTGTTTTAATTATTCTACAAGTTTTGGTAACGACGATTTCTCTTCATCCGATTTAAGAATTCGACCACGGAGGCGAGACCGCTGAGAAATGACACACTAAGTTTATACTAAGATGTCACAATTAATCGTCCAGATTTACAAACTTTCACGTACTGCTTTGAAAACAAAAGCAAGAGTTGTGAAAGTCAATCACCATCTCCTTCACTTCGCTTTACAGATAAATCAGAGCAAAATTTTTCACTGGAATCACCGCGAAAAGACGTTATGACATCCTCGTGTTATTCGTGGTGCAATGCACTTTGGTAAAAGTGGCGCAGTACACTCTGGATAAATGCAATGCTTTCTGGTAAAAAGTGATGAATTGGAGGATTCGTACTCCTTAATCCTGATTATGTTGCTGCTCGCTCGCTACGATCGCTCCGCAGCAATTATGTTCCACGCTTTCGAGAGCCGCATGCGGACAGTAGCCGGTTCTGTGCACTGTGTATGATCTAAGTGAAAGAGCATTTTTACGATAAAAGCACAAATTCTAGCGCGCTCATTGGCTAATTTTTATCGTCATTAAGCGGACATTTACAATTTATGCGAGCGAGAGCGGATAATTTGACAGTTTATCAGTTTTTCATGCGTCTGTCCTGTTATGGACAATGAATTTCGTCGTAACATTGTCAAAGTAGTCTGTGTATCCACTCGGCTATCTCCTCATGGGTCCACGGCTACTTTGACAAAATTCATGATCAATAACAGGGCAGACGCATGAAAAAGTGACGTCAATTTGTTAACTTGCAACAATTTTTATACTGGAGCCCCGGGAGGAGAGTAAAGATGGAGCAGTGGGGAAAGCTTTCCCCTCCCACCAATGTGAGTTTGGTGTTGGTTCTCGCCTTGCTCCGAGGGTTTTTCTACGGTTACTCAGGTTTTCTTCCCTCCAAGAAAAGCAACATCTCCAAATTCTAATTCGACCCAGACAGAGTACCAATATGAAAACCACATAAGCCTGATGTGGCTTCGTCTCTAAATATTTATTGTACCCTTAATTATTTAATTTTTATTCACTGTCAGCTGAAACGTACCCAACCATTGAAAGATTAGCTCAGTCGTTAAAGGAAGGCGAGGTTGACTTTATACTTGTTGACATGTACCTCCCTGTAAAACGGAGAGATTTGTTCAACGGCTCTTGGTTCGAAATTGCTGCGTTGCTGGAGACAGAAGTGTTCCACGGCGTACTTCTCCAAGGCGACGCCTTAAAACTCGCCTCTACACTGGAAGAGATGATTGCGAACAACGACGTGCAAACCAAATTTCTTAAGGACAGCGAAGAGGTAAATCCGCTTGAGTTGTTCTTTACAGAATGCCAGCTCACCTCTCAGTGATCGCTGTACAGCATGCTCAGGGGCACATCCATGTCCGGGTATCCACCGTTTTAAGTTAATCTGTCAGAATTTTCAGTGACATACTCCTAGTCGATTCATACTACTGAAACCGGACATAAGCGCCGGCCTCATGGGCCACTTGGCTCGTATGTAAACTTAACTTAAAGAAAGAACTTACTATGCCAAACATTTTATATTTTCGAACAGGGTCCAAAAGAACTGGAATCAAACGAGTCTCTGTTCTTCGATCCAAGCAGTCCATTCTTTCAGCAAATTTTGTATGCCAGTCTGGGAGCGTTGGGCCTGATCTTTGTGTGTGGAATACTGTATCAAGTGCTCTTCTTCAAAAGAACAACACACTTAAAATGTTGGTATTTTTCTTTTGTAACAAAACTTACAGTTAAATCTAACAGCAATGTTACTTACTTACTTAAGCCTATCACCCCAGTCTGGGGTATAGGCCATCAACAAGAGACCTCCAATGCTCCTGTCAACAAGAGACCTCCAGAGCTCCGTATCCTGTGCCTTTGCTTCTAGCTTGTTCCAGGTGATGCCCATCCTGTTGGTGTCTGCCAGGGGGTCTCGGCGCCAGGTGTTTCTCGGCCTGCCTCTTCTCCTTTTCCCCTGGAAGTTCCAAGACGATGCTTGTCCAAGCAGAGCTATGTTGTATCTCTGCATCTCTGCTGCATTTGTGCGGCTTCCCCGCTTTAGAACACAGTCCTCACGTTCCATGTTCCTATGGTGGTGTCTCTGAAAAGAGAAAGGCGATTCCGTCCTGCGGCTTCCAGATACCCAGATACCTCAAGCGTTCACCACTAGACTTCATACTTCTTCTAACTGAAGATCCTTCCTCCCTCGTAGCAGTTCTCTCGTTGGCGTTTCTGTAGCTAACCTTGTTGTCCGGGGTGAGAAAGCTGGCCTCACGCCCAACCCCCCTTATCTGGAGGACCAGAGTGCTTTTTTGTCTGACCCCTCTCCCGCAGACCAATCCGGCATGGTTGAACCTGCCAGGAACACAAGGCTTCCGCCGGCACAGCTCTGGGGGTCGCAGGGGCACGCTAGCTTCCGCGCCAAAACAAGGCAAAGCACCAGGGGAAGAAACAGCAATGTAATTTACAGCATTTTTTCGTAATCAGTTTACGAATTTTTCACGTTACTTTCCTCAGAGACATTCTGTGGCAATGTCATCCACTTAAGTATCGTCGCCTCCTGTTCTGTAAATTACAAGAACATGGCGAAGATCACCTCTTTTGATTAGAAGGGATTTTTGCAATACGTGGAGCGGATCTAGTGGGGGGAAGGATCGGGTTGCTCGGTAGAATTCTCTAAATAAAAAATAATGAGACATTACAACATGCTGACTTGGCCTCAGAATGCCAGAAGTCCCACATCCGAGGACCTCTATCTTAAAAATTTTCTGGGAGATGAAGTCCCGAATCCTACGGTATCTTGAACTCCCTTGTCTAAAATCGCGTTTCTGCCCCAGAATACAAAACGGAAGATTAGTCGGAAAGCTTCTTTAAAGTAGCGGGTTTTGTACTTTTGCAGGTGCAAGTGTGACAGAACGTGTGAAAACCCGACGAGAGCTTGAAAACTTGGTTGAGGACTTCCGTCTTTCGCTTCAAAAGATTTATGGAATGCTGAAAAAGAAACATAGGAAAGAGCTTTTGGAACTGGCTCGACAGAAAAGAAAAGAGAGCAGAACAATCAACAAGGAAAAGGCAAACATCCCCACGGAGACCTTCAGTAAAGGCAACAATAAACTTCTGCATGTTCGTGTTATTTCGTCTGAGCTTAACTAAAGTTCGTGGGTTGGAAACGGAAACTCGCTCGCTATTTTTATCTTTAAGAGTGTTTAGGCTATAGAAATGAAACTTGTGTGTTACGCAATGGGTTGATTTAATAGTCCTGTCGTGTTGATTGCAACCTCATAAATCACCTTAATAACGCCATAAAATTGAAACACTGCCAAGACAATTGATGATGTAAAAACCCGCTGCAATTGTTAATATGAACATAAATTATTTAAGGATACTTAAGCTGTAAAAATACGGTAAAAACCATCAAAAGCTAAAAATACAGAATCGTTTTTAAGGAGTGAAGAAACGGTAATTTCACAATCTTAAGTGTAATAAGGTTATAAAAGGAAGGTTAAAGCTAAATGATCTTAGCCGCAAATTCAGTACGATTATTTAAATAATTAGAATTCAAAACATTGTGTAAGCTATCAAGTATTTACAATGTACAGCTCCAATTACGTAACACAAATAACATCCAGTTTGTCGCGCTAAACAACAAATGTAGCTTGTAAACGAGATCTCCAGCAAGGAGGGGGGTAGTCAGAGCAGAAGCCATACGGTTTCTCTGTTTGTCTTTCTGAGGAGACAGCCAGAGAATGGTGCACAATATTTAGGGAACAGGGAAGCAATTCTCATTTTGGATAACTATCCCATAGATCCTTTCCCTCCCCAAAGTGGAGGACCTTGTTAATCAGTACGTAATCGTACTAACTCTAGCTATTTCTAGTTCTTGTCAATGCTGTCGTATTATGAGTATTCTGTTGTTTAGTTAATGAGAACTCTACTTGAATAATCATTTTACAATGCTGTTTGCTGCTATTACAAGTAAAGACTGAAATATTGATGTACAAAATATCCTGTAAATTGCAGAAAGCTTCTCAGATAACTACTTACATTTTCAGTCACAGTGAGACTATTTCACCCAAAGCCACCCAACCAAATTCTTTGCCAACAATAGTGTTTGGGTGTTCAAACTGTACAAATGACTTCACAGTGGCGGACCTAGGGGAGGGTCCCGCGGGGGCCACCCCACTCCCCCCTTATTTTGGGTGAAAAAAAGAAGAAATGGCTGAAGGAAGAAAAGCCGGCTGGGCAAGTAAAATAGAACCCGGCCCCCTTCGTAGCTCAAAGTCTGGATCCTCCACTGCCACAACCTTATTGATTTCGTAGTTTGCTGCCCTCTTAGATCAAGAAATTTATGGTTATCGTAGACAATTTCATTCCTCAGTTTCTGCAGAGTTTTCTGCAGCTAACAGCTACACTGTAAATCTCAGGAGAGTTCAGTTCAGTTCATATATTTATCAATATTCCTCAGACTGCTGCCAAACAAAATGGCGAATTTTTCTCTTGACATTTAGAAATGAAATTATGCTTGAGATTCAAAGAATCTGTTGTTGAATATCAAGCCTCTGCCTCCTTGTCGCTTCAATTTGGCCAGCTGTTTTAATTCAGTCGTGCTCTTTCTCCGCAACTTTTGGTAGGTCGCACTAAAAGACTTGTAAAACTCCTCCACGGCTTGCTCCATATTAGCTCTATTGACTGTGCTTACAGCGGCGACTGCGTCAGGATTGATTCCTGTAAAGAGGTTACGCGAAAAATAATGTCCTTAAGAAGCAAATTGTTGCATTGCACTATAATATCTCAAGGGCATGCAATTGTACGTTATAAAGCCATGTTTTATACAGTTGCCGGCCGTAAAGAGGATCGAATTTGATTTTGGTAGCATGGTAAGTGGGTAAGCAAAGTGCATGGATGGATGCACGAAAGCGTCTGGAAAAACAAGAATGACTCGTTTGCAAAGAATGTACGAGAAAAGACATTTTGGCATTGAAAGGGTCAGAGGGGGGGATAGTACCCTAGTTCTATAGTTTCGATTTTTCATGATTTGGTCAAGAAAATATAAATACACTCTCTCGCTATATAAATGTTTCAATGGTACTGCAAAGCAACCGCCCCTAACGATTTCAGCGTGTTCCGTCCATTCTGGCGGACAACGTCCCCTTTCCTTCAATTCGCAGAGGCCCCTGCTGTAAACAGTTCAGTTTATTAGTATTTTTTCACACGATAAATTACAGTCAAAACGCCTGAAGCGTTCCGCCTAAACAATGATTAATGCATTCATTAATCCAAAACTGTTTCGATTCTTGACTTCAAATTTCGAAAACTCAACTGAATATTGTAATCATCCAACCGTAGCGTCCATTCGAATATCGAATGTTGATTGGACCAATAACAAAGTGTTCCAAATACGGAAAATGTTTTCAGGATAACCATCGGAATGATTTTCCACCACTAGCACACCGACTTGCACAGCTCATTTTCCCAGGACATGGATCGACTCTTTTACAAGTGCCAAAGGACTTACCAGACTACGAAACGGAATGTTGCCGGCAGCAGTTCCCCAATCTCTGCCTGAATTTCTTTCCTGACATCTGAACACGTCCTTTCCAAGAACGCTTCTAGTTTTTCTACCAGAGCTAACTTAGTTTTCTGCCGTCCGTGAATTCAACGAACACCATGGTGGACGAAAGAGCCCAGAATGGCGCCTTCGTTCCAGGACTCCTCCACCGCGTGACCATCTGTCATTTGATGTATTGTTCATTAGTCCAATCAGCATTCAATATTCGAATAGACGCTACGGTTGGATGATTACAATATTCAGTTGAGTTTTCGAAATTTGAAGTCAAGAATCGAAACATTTTTGGATTAATGAACGCATTAATCATTGTTTAGGCGGAACGCTTCAGGCGTTTTGACTGTAAGATGAAAACTAAAATAGAAAATCTATAAACAAGCCTCTAAACAGGAAAGATGCCTAAAAGAGTGTTGTCATTTCAGTTGTATTGAATTCTCCTCAACTTACTGTTACATCCAGATACGTTTTTGTAGCATAAGGCCTGATACAAAATCCCACAGCACAGAAACACAGCTAGGCCAGCTAGAGTGGCGTACATAGTGGCAAGATAATACGGACTGCTGGGCTCAAAGAAGGTCACGGCCTCTTCCTCAACATCGTCCTACAGTAAAGACATTAGAGGACTGAGTTACACATGGGCAAAGTAAAACCGAAATTGGAACTTATACTATTAGACTTTAAAAAAGATGAGATGAAGCTTAGTCATTGCCCTCGATCGACATCTTGACCACTCCACGCCAATGGCTTCCCCAGTACTCACCCCATGCAGTTCACCTTGTTCTCTCAGACTGGTCCAAAGCCGGCTACATTCACGAATGAGAGAATTCACATTCACGAGTGAATTCAGCAATCGATAGCCGCTTTATGTTTGTATTGCGCACAATCAAGACACTAATGTTCCGTCACGCGAGACGAATAACAACGTCTCAATGACTTACTAAAAATGTTTTAAAATCTGTGCAGAATTAGTCAAAGGGACCCTGTGAAATATCACAGTAAGTGGTCAACATCAGAATGTGCTTTCATCTTTACATCACCACAAATCACAACCAGCGGATGTGATGTTTGGCAAATACCGCTGCTTGAGCATTAAACTTCACAGTTGACATAATATCTAGATTTATCGAAGCCTAAAAGCGGAGCTCCTGAGCCGAGATGTTCAAAGTTCGATTAAACTAACCTAGGACATGTGACCATTTTAATTTGGGTCAAGGTTTTCTGTATTTTGCTTGGTCTTCTCTTTTAAGTTTTGGTAATCCTAAACTATACAAAAGTGAAACAAAAGTAGTGAAAAACACTCGTGTACAAGAAAAAATTATACTCTGGTTAACTTTTAATCTTGGGTTAGCCTAAACTGGCTTCCGAACAGCTATTTACAATAATTAACAACCTGACATGAGCCCGCGATCCAATCTGAAAACTAGCACTTGCTGAGCAGTCAACGTAAAGAAACACGTGATCTCGATGAGCTCATAACTTGAACCAGCGATATGGCTGTATGATATGGGGTCAGCATATACCTTGTTTTGGCAGGTGTCAATTGAGAATAACGTAGAAATCCAAGATCAAAGAAACACGCTATAAACCAAGCTAGGCTGCGTGTCTCTAAACCTGTTAGCTGGAGTATGGCCGCCATCTTGCGCAACTCCTCAGTCGTCGTGCGTACGCGCCCACGGGCAATACCGCTAACCATGCATGATAACCTTAAGAAAATCAATTCATGGATTTCTTTTTCTTCCCTATATGAGTATGGGGCTCCCGGAACTCCGCTATTATTGAAAGATGAAACTTCGTTCCATGGTCTCATGATGGGGTCAGTTTGAAGTGTTGTTCGTAAGAAAGCACCTTTTAATCAAATCGAAAAGTCTATGGAATTGTTCACTTTCCATATCAGTAAACCACAGGAATGGCAACATTACGTTGTCTGAACTTAAGGAATTGGCGTCAACTCAACAAATTTTACATAAGATTGCAGTCTTCCAAGGGTTTTTATGATAGACACGTAATGCGTGCAAACGCGCTGTTACTCAACGACATAATTATATAAATTTTTACCTCTTCTTTCTGGATGTCATTTCCTTCCTGTAAATAACTTGTTTGCACGTCCTGCGCTAAGACTATTCTCTCCAGTTTGTCCGCTAAACCAACAGCACTGCCTTGTAGAAGAACTCCGTGAGATATCTCAGCCTCCAAAAGCATGACGACTTCAAACCAAGAACCATTAAACAAGTCCTTGCGTTTAACTGGTGTGTACATATCCACCAAAATCGACTCAACTGTGCCATCTTTCAGAGCCTCGACAAGATGTTCCACGTCTGGTAATGTTTTGCCTTAAACAGAGTAAAATTCGTGACGCTTTCAAAAGACCTTGTTTATTTTTACAAACATTTGTTTCCAAATATCGTTTTAAAACCTGTAAATTTTGAAGCAATAATAAGGTTTCGTTCGTATTACTTACGAATTCTTTGGTTGCACCGTCACGCAATTAAAAAATAATTGGAAAATCATTCAGTGAATAATCTCAAGAAATTACAATGTTATAGAAGATAAATAACTTAGACACTTGTCCAAGTCTTAGTTCTGTATGTTTTCCCGATCTTCAAAAATTTGTCGAAATATTTTGCACAAATTTACAGAGTCCAGTATGGAGCCGCCATGTTGGTGTAACTCTAACTTCTAAAAAGGTTAAAAATCCCGAGATAAGTATCTGTTTTTTGACAAACATGTTCATAGCTTTATGTCACGCACCGCCATAACTCTAAAATTTAGAATGTGTCTGTTCTTAGACGAAGCATGTTCTTGAGCTGAAAAGTTGTTCACAGATGTAAATTTACCCCCTCTCATGCCTGATGAAGACAATAGCTTTGATGGCCCTTTAGTTTTGGATTTTAGCAGAAAATAATGACATCACGTGCAACCCAAGGATATCATAAGCCATTCTAATAAGCTACGTAGGTTTTGAAGACATCTCACCAACGTTAAGTTTGCCGCTCAGAGCACCAAGTGCAACACGTTTCTCGGGTGAATCAGCTACAACAGCCACCTGCAATAAGTATTATCATTATTCATTCAAAATATTTCCCGTTTGTGATTGGTTAAAAGTCTTAAAACCACACGCATAATTCACCATAACCAGCTGCTGTTGAGCAAATTGTAAAAGAAGTCTGTCATATCGAACCAATGACGTCAAACGTTTTGTCAAATTGAACCAATTACGTTGAAATGACATCAAAAGTGCAGCCAGCTGCAGGTTACTGAACCTTTGACCGAGAAAACCCGGGACCCATAGAGATTATCATTGTTATTGTTGTTGTTGTAGCGTTATGTGCCCCACTCCCCCTCCCCCCCCCCCCCCCCCCCCCCTCGGGGAGGAGATTATCTGTCCAGCAGCCACGCAAATTTATTGGAACAAAAGAAAGTGTTCACGTGAGAAAGAAGTCAACTTCCACAGGATTGTTTCGGGACGCCAATATGGCTCATGATCAGTGAAGTCTATATTCGATGTTACCGTTTTTGTGTCTGTCCCACTTGGTGATCCAAGTGTCTGCTTGACAGTAGTGACAGTCAGTAACGAAGCTAGAGCGCCCATGAACACAGAGAAGATTACAAGACCGACCACAAACCAAACCATGGCAAATATTTTTGCGGGCACCGATTTGGGACAAAGGTCACCGTACCTACAAAAAAATGAAAAAAAAGGAAAATCCATAAAGAGTTACGTTTAAGTTCTCAGTACTGCAGATGTCTGGAAAAGATTCAACAGTCTACGTTGCGTGACAGTGGAAGCTAAGTTTACCTTTAAGAGGAGTATGTGTACTAGCAGTTTCTTCGGTCTCGATTTTATTGACTCTTATGGAATATCCGCGCCTCAAAAAATTGCTTAGTCCATATTCCGCCGTGGGTCACTGTTAAACACGTGGACAGAAAGGTAGAATTTCTTTTACTTCAAGATATTTTCTTTAAGTGCAAGACATTTTCATTTTGGAGACTTATTTTCACGCTTTTCTGGTACCAAGAGTTGAACAGCTTTGTCGATATACTTACCCTACTGTTGTCATGGAAATAAATGACCACCAGAATCCCTCGCCGACACCCTTAATAAACTGATGCGGAAATTGTTCAGAGTTTTCCTTAGAATCCTGTTAAAATAAAAAGCAGCCAAACATACATTGCCTAACTGATATATCACTTATTTAGGTAGTCAACAAACGTAAAAGTACATTAATTATCAACAGCAACCAAACATTTAGTAGTGCTCGGTCCAACAGCACAGAAAGCTCGTTGGACATCGTTTGTGTTGTTGACAAGTACAATTCATCGGTGTAGTAACACCGAAGTAATAACAGTGGTAGGCCACGAGAAACGTAGGTAATGCAATGAGCCAATGAGAACACAAAGAAAATACACATAGCCAGCCCCAAAAGAGGGAAAAAGTGCCTGGCCTGCCAAGTTGCATCTGATTGGTTAGGTAAGTGCCGCACGCTTTTGTGTGGCTTATAAGAAGTGTAATCTACGCTTTGCCATCAGCCGAGATATTTTTTGGTTATTGTAGTTGTTTTTTGTTGTTTGCGTTTAATTTAAGCAAGACCAAAGCAATACAGAATTACTTTCGGAGCTTAGCTAACCGAGCCTATCTAAGTCCTACAGATTAAGCAAGTTTGATACTTACCAAAAACCACATGATAATTCCTGCTAACATGGCCATCAAAATGGTAACAACAGGTATCGGCCAAGACTGCAAAACGGAATCACTCGCTGCCTCAGTTAAAATCATACTCAGATCGCCTTTGCGCGTTACCACGACAACTCCAGGAACCTGTATAACCGGTATAAACTTGCTATATGCACTGTGTCCGTATGAAGTCTTTGTCACCGGGAAAACAAACTCTTCTGATTGGCTCTCGTTACTGTAGACCAGCTTTGTTTTGTTGTACTCCTCGCACTTACCACAGCTTTCTATTAAGAGGTCTGACATCACTTTTGTCAGCCCGGAAGCGATACTGTCAAGCTCTGAGTCTAAGACGTTGGGCTGTGAAGGTACCGTGATAAATTCTGCGCATGTGCATGTCTCTGTTAGTAATGAAAGACAAGCAATGGAATCGAAGATTGAGATCAAGCAGCATTGAAATGAAAACTCTCTGAGCTCAACACAAACATTTTACATATTTTTTTTTTAATTTCGGAAAATAAAAATAAAAGCGAGAACTGAAAAGAACAACTAGCTCAAGATCGTAAACGAAATATAGCATATAACACATATTAGTCCTGATAGATGGTTTCTTGTGATTCTAGACCTTAAAGTGACGGTCAAAAGTTCAGTGGCGGATCTAGGGGAGGGACCGTGGGGGCCCGTTCCCCCCCCCCCCCCCACTTCGTATTTTGGGTGAAAAAAGAAGAAATGACTGAAGGACGAAAAGCCGGCAGGGCAAGTAACATAGAACCGGGCCCCCTCCTTAGCTTAAAATCACTTACTTTGATAGATCAATCCTGTGACTGCATCACAGTTGATGCTACAATAATTGCATAACAAAATGACCAAAATCGCGGAACAAGTCACGATCACGTTCTTTATATTATAAGTTACTATGGTAGCAGCATGACCTGTTAAAAACGCCCTTAGCTTTTGCCCTAAGTGACTCAAATAATAGTTCGGTGACTTCTATTTTAGAGAATCTATTCTATCGTTGACTACAACATGGGTCACCTTAACTCAGTAGTCTCTTTTTTGTCGAGCACTTTTTTAATGAGCCCCTGGTCTGGAGAATGGGTAACCACTCCTAGCGTCATGTCGTTAAATAAACTGTTAAATAAATTGTTTACCTACCTCCATAAACGGGATCGCTAAATTTCCCAGTACCCTCTGCGGTTATGGCGGCCATTTTGATCTTGTATTGAGCGAAAGGTGACAGGTCAGTCAGAAGATACTCGGTGTAATTGCTGCCAACAACAATCCTTGTCCTCACTGGATTTTCGCTGGGTTTTCCATTCACTTTCACTAGTTCGTATACCAGCTCAAACCCGTTGATGTCTCCTTTAACACCAGAGATTGTGCTAGGATCCCATGTGACTCTGATTGATGTCAATGACCTCCTAATGGATGCACTGATCTCAGGGCCGGTCTCGTTAAGCTCCAGTACTGTTAAGATTAAATTAACCAAAAACATCTAGATGGAGGTGTAAACTTACCAGGTGAAATCCTACTTCAGCTGTAAGGACACTGAGTATTACTGATGTTAAGGTAGTACGAACGGGTCAGATGGGTCCAAAATTGGTCCGTATTTTAAGGTTTAATCAACTTTTTGTGAATTCCTGATAACACTTCTTTAGGGTTATTTTTACAGCAAAATACGAATTTGAAGTCAAAAAATTCAATTTCACGCCAAAAAGGTGTGAAAATTAACACCTAAAAATGTCACTCAAAATCAGTAATTTATAAGTATCTCTCTAGTTTTTCTTTTAA
>JAHPZR010038573.1:5000-10000 GCA_019787425.1 Platygyra sinensis | reverse complement strand
TATAAATATTGGATTACCAAATTTATTTCACCTTCCTATGATCTACACAATGATCTACACAATGATCTAGTTTAGTTTAGTTTTGCAACACTGTATGTATTTATGGTCACTCAAATAAAGCTAGCTGCCTTGAAACTATAGACTTTGGCGTCTCATATACCTGCATGGCTCAAATAAGAGAGTATCCCCAGAATCTACTTCACCTTGGTTAAATTTATTTCTTGTCCTGTATAGTTGAGGAAGGACACTGTATTGTTACTGTACTGAAGCTCATACTTGGACACCCACTGAGGGTTGAGATTGCCATTTCTTCCTTGTGTTGCCACACGTGTTACGATAGAGTCCTGAGCAATCAGATCAATCTGCAGCCACTGCTTCACATCTCTTGTGCGAGCTGACCATGCCCCAGCTATGCTTCCGTTAGCTTTAGAGTGTAGTCTGCCATAAATGGCGGCAGTGCTTGTATTCCTTTCAGTTGAGGCGCTAATTTGCCCGTTAGAGATTGCACCACTTTCCATACCGAGGGCATCCTGGCATGCTGATAACAATAACAGTCATCGTCATCATCATCATCATCATCATCATCATCATCATCATCATCATCGGCATCATCATCATCATCATCATTATGATCATCATCATTATCATTACCATTAATCATAATAATGAGGAAATTCGTTAAGAAGTCAGTAAAAATCCAGTTTGAACACAACTTAAAGTAGATTGTCGATCTATCCTTTTGAGGCTTTTTGCTGTCATTGAGGCGCCATGTGAGAAAAAAATCCCTCTTCATAACTGTGCTTTTTAGTGTTTCGCTTGTTTTTTCGAGTACAGCTCTATTACACAAGATTTATAGCGCAAGATCAACTTGGCAAAGACCTGTTCACCCTTAAATCCTTTCAAAATATGGCCAGGATGGCGAGAGCGATGATTTATACAACACGATAGCCCCGCAGTCTGTACAGAGAGATAGCTACATGAAACATAACTTTACTAAAGGACTCACGACTAAGCCATTTTACGAGCATGGAGGTTGTACTTGCCTGGGCATTCGTGAGAATTACAAGATTTCTGTTCCTGACTTTGACCATCAAAGCATTCGGAAGGCGAGAGACAAGTTCTATTCCTAAGTTGTCGCCCTTCGTTACATGACTTGCTGCAAGTACTCCATTCACTCCATGATGTCCAGACACTCCCATTATTTCCATCGTTACCAGAACCTACTGTACAACAAAAGCAAGAAACGTTTGCTGTGAGGTAGAAACTAAGCGAAAAAAATGGGAATCTAATTAAAGGACAGAAGCTAAGTAGTCTGGAGAACAGCTCGTTACAGCGTGGTAATCGTTCCAATCTCCCACAGAATTTTCTGGCAAAAAGTCCAGCCTTGTCAGGCCCTAACCATTCTCGTACTCAGATTTCAATCAAGGTAGGCAGCTGACAGACAACTTGAGCGCTTTTATGGCAATTACAGATAAAATGCGTTTAATGTTCTCCAAGGATAATATTATATTAAAACTTTTAAGAAGTTCTATATTTTAAGTCAATCACTCTTTTGGTTGCATGAGATTTGATATCGTGTTAAGGATTCAGAACACTCAGTGGATTACATGAGTGCAAGAGAACAAATGTAGGTAAGATAACACAATAGACCTCAGTAAGTGACTCTGGGGAGTAACCTCACAAACTCTGTAGTTATTCCACAGAGCCTCGTACTGAGGTCTATTGCTATAGGCTGAATTTCAATACAGTGGAACCTCGAGTTAACGAAGTCGCTGGGGACCGGCCAAATTTGTTCGTTAAATGGAGGGTTCGTTATATCGAAAACCTCGATATAACGAATTTGAGGGGAAATAACCAAAATGTTCGTTATATCGAGGTCATAGTTAATGACTGTTGATCTGTTCAGCGTTTATCTTCTGTCGTGTGTTGACATTGTAATTCGTTATATCGGGGTAGATTTTACGTTTGGGCTTCCTGATTATGTTCGTTATACCGAAGAATTCGTTATATCGAGGTTCGTGATATCGAAGTTCTATTCCATATATTCTACTGTAACTTTTGTAACTTTTGTAACTTTTGCCAGGTTCGTTAAATCGAGGTTCCACTGTATATCGAAATTGGTCTATTTCACCTCATTTACATAGGCGGTTGTTACCCAGTCCCCCAAGCAGGCGGTTCATGAAAAAGTGTTTGAGAAGCAAAAACTACTAAACATATATATATATATATATATATATATATATATGTATAGTAGTTCAAAGGGGCCAATGGACGGACAACTTCTGAAGCTAAAAATTAAAAATCTTAAAAATTTATTAAAAACGTTTCGGTCTTCAGACCTTCATCAGTTTACGGTACAGCAATGGAACTAAGAGTTTAAACTACTTATATAGGTCTTGCTTGTTTACAACAAATTGTTAAAAAATGAAAGAAACTACCAAGAGTATTACGTAACTAAAGCATAGCGATAAACAATGTTTGATAAAAATAGAGTGTTAATTAACAGATATCTAAACTCTAATTACGAAATACCAAACTTTAAAAAATAAAAGAAGACAAAAAACAAATAATCACGATCTAACAAGAACCTTGATTCCATATAATTGTAACAAATTCCCAGAGCAGGGCCTTTGAAGCAAACCCAATAAATTGAGGTCAACTAACAAAATCCCCGCAAAGAGCCCTTGAACAATTAACGCGCCTTTATGAAAAAAACGCCCAATTTCATAAAACGAGTCTTCATGAGTTGAAATGAATTCTATTTTTTGAGTGGAATTCCTGCCTTTTGTTAAGGCCATGAGGTGATAGCGTGAATTATTGGGCACTCCAATAAGCTTCCTTTGTAATAAGAAATTTATCGACCTGCGTGCAATCATGACTAATTTGGTCAATGCATTGAAAAGAAAAATCCTGAAGCGAATGGGGAGTGCTATTGAAGTGAACTGCGACTTCACAAGGTTTCTTATTTGTGATCATAGATGATTTATGGTTTCTGAATCTCACTTTGAATTCTGTTGTTGTTGAGCCAATGTACTGGAGTTTGCACTTTTTGCAGGCGACCAAATAAATGACATTCTTGGAATCACAAGTTAAATTGGATCTAATTTTATAGGATCTCCCTGTTCTAAAGCTACTGAAATCTTTGGAATCAACAAAATAATTCTTACACAGATCGCATCTGTTTTTATTACATTTAAAACAGCCTCCTGCAAGTGAATTAGTGTTTTGCGAAGCGGTAGATTCAAATTTAGAAGGTGCTAAAATTTCTTTAAGATTTTTGGATCTGCGGTACGATGGAATGATGGAATTTTTTGGAAACAGCTCTTTTAATTTAGGATTGGATTCCAAGAAATGTAGATGTTTTTTTTATGATGTAATTTAGGTCAGGCAACAATGGATTGAACGTAGTTACAAATGGAAAAATCTTTTTGGAGGTCTTAACTTTTTGCTTCAATAATTCTGTCCTAGGAATAATTAAGGCCTTTGAAAACTGGTTGTCAACTAGGTTTACTGGATAGCCCTGGTTCACCAGTAAACGAACGAACATTATATTCAAGAAAGAGAGAAAACATTTTACAAGTTACAAGAGTTAGTGCTTCGCTCTGTCAAAACAGTCCAGAGTGAGACAAGAAGAGAATTTCAGATGTAGAGACATTTTAACCTTACTGAAAAAAAAACTGCGATAGTACCCGAAAACTATGTTGCTAATATTCTGTGTTGTCAAGCAGTGTTTTCACTTCTGTATTATAGTCGATTTAAGTTATTTTTTTCTTGAGAGGGAGTACCCTCAATTGGTTTTTTTAAAGGTCGATCTATTGACCCTTCAGTAAAGCTTTTAAATTAGGCTACCTTGACAACCATACAGCTCCACCCTCATTGATATATGTGCATGCCAGCTTACTGGTCGGAAACGGATATAACGTGCTGTGATTGGTGGGCTAAGGTCATGTGACACAACATTGTCTCGTCGTTTTGCATTTCCATCGAAAACCTAATTAATTAAATTAATAATAACATAGAGCATTAGTAAGGAACCATCATTTTTAACTGACACCAGCTTTAACTCCTCATCAAGCTATATTAAGACAATCTTTTCAATGACTAGGGATCAAAATACCGCTAGATGGATTAGAAGTTAAAATTTTCCAGGAGAAAGTCTTTCAAACTCCTCTGGAAATAAAAGGCCTATAATGTTTACTTCTATGGTCTATAAGAGCGAAGGCCGTGAAAAGACGTGGTCAATTTAATTTGTTAAATGGTTTACCTTGCTTGCATTCTCCCCATCTTCAGTGAAGTACAGGAAGTTCAATGAATCATTACTGTACTGTAGTCTATACTGCTTTACCCACTGGTTAACATCATTCCTTCCTTGTGTTGCTACACGCGTTACGATAGAGTTCTGACCAATTAGGTCAATCTGCAGCCATTGATTGACATCTCTTCTGAGAGCTGACCATGCTCCTGCTTTGTCTCCGCCAGCTCGAAAGTGTAGTCTGCCATAAATGGCGGCATTTTTTGTACTCCATTCCGTGGAGGCGCTTATTTGAGAGTCAGAGATTGCACCACTCTCCATACCGAGGGCGTCCTGGCATGCTGATAACAATCACAGTCATCGTCATCATCATCGTCATCATCACCATCATCATCATCATCATCAAGCCAATCGTAATAATAGAAAATCAGGACATTTCCAGCTTCAAAATAGCTTAAAGTAACAAGTACCGCTCTATTATACAAGATTTTAAGCGCAATATCAACTCGGCAAAGACCAGTTTACCACTAAATCCTATCAAAATTCGATCATGATGAGTGGACCGAAATTTTAGCCAACACGATAGCCACCCAATTTGTACAGAAAGTTAGCTTACATAACTTTACTAAACGACTCACCTGTTACCTCGCAATGCGAATTTCCCTTAGTTTTCGTGCCATCGTGCGCACGTACATATTTTTTTCCCGCTAGCTATTTAAATCAATATGCATTAGTGCCGTTGTAGATT
>JAHPZR010038572.1:5000-10595 GCA_019787425.1 Platygyra sinensis | reverse complement strand
TAACAATACTTTCAGGAACACAACTTACAGTAAAGCACTGAGATTTCGCTTCATCATGCAATATCAATAATTTCGGAGGCTGGCTAGGATCCTTAAAAATTAACATGAGGGTCGTTAGGTTTTAAGGATTGAATATTTTAGTTGTTTCACAAATGTCTGAAAAAGGTAAGTCTTTGCTTCGTTGTTGTCACCATCGAACACTCCCTTTCCAGTGTGAACAATTTCACGTTCACTTATTTATGAAAACTCACCAGAAACCAGACCATGACGCCCGCAAAGTATATCATTAACAGAGACACAACAACAACCGGCCACGTATCGAAGACGGAATTAGTCATAACTTCCTCACTGATACGCTTTGAAGACCCATCTCGTCGCTTTATGATAACTACTCCGGGTACCTCCAACACAGCCACGAACTTACTAAAGTCGCTGCCTCTTGGACTCGTCACTTCCACCGGAAACCGAACGTTGGATTCTCCATCGTCGATACTGGTGAATACCAGCACGGATTTTCCATGTTCCATGCAGTATCCGCATGATTCTATAATTGTATTGCCGATGATCTCACTTATGCCTCCTGGTCCGCCTTTGTCCAGGGATGATGGACGTTTAAACGTCGAGATATTCTTGAGACAGCGACAGGTTTCTACAGTGGAGTTGCAGGTAGACGGTGTAAGCACAATTATTGAGCTGATCTGCATATATTGTGGGCTGTATCTTGATAGTATTGAACCTCATTAAAATAGCAGCCACTGAAACACCCCGTTATTACCCCATGGACGAACACTAAACAACAATAGAAAGTCTTCATTCAGATGTAAGCCGTAAAACCCAAGAGACTTGGTAACCGGTTGAACCTCTATTAAGTGGCCTCGCCTCTTTTACGCGGCCAGTTATCAAAGTTCCGCAATTATTGTCGGTAAAATACTGTAAATAAAACCCCATTAACCAGTCACCTCTGTTAGTGCTCACGATCACCTTTTGGTCGTCCCAACGAGGATTTGCTATATTAATGTCCTTACGCCTATTAAGCGTCGACTTAAAATTTTTAAAATACGCACAGTTAGGCTATTTTTTTGGAAAAGGCTATGGCAGATAAGAGTCCGAAATAGACAGTGACCACTGATCAAAAAAAGCACTTATTATTGTCTTCACGTAACTTTAGGGTGGACGAAAAGCGTGTTTCTATTTAAATAAATTTCCGTTTCTACTAACACCTTATGCACGTTACACGCGTGAGGGTGTTAATTAGTGGGGTTATAATAATCTGATCTCTCTTACCAGCATAAACAACACGACTAAAACCTCCAGCGCCCTTAGATGTGTTAGCCGCAATCTGAACCTGGTACTTTGTGGCTATGGAGAGGTTTCCAATTGTGTACGAAGTTTGCGAACCATTTTCTATCTTTACCCGTTTCTCAAATAGATCATCAGGAAGATTGGGGTCGCTTCTGACTTCTTTGACGTGTATTTCATATCCAATCACGTTTCCATGGGAGACACTTACGGGAAGTAAATCCCATGTTATCATAATGGCGGTTTTTTTGTAGAAGTTTTGAGCCACAGGTTGTGGAGCTCCACTGGGAACTATTAAAAAAAAAATATAAGGAAGTTAATCAGTATTTTGCTATTGAACAAATGATAAGATTACACGCCTGCTTTGATAACCTTTGATATCGAAGCTATGACAAGTAAGTAAACCCAAACTTGAGAGCAAATGTATCGATGCTAAATTTGTCGTAGTATATATCATACAGATGCAGTCGTGTTAATTTACATGTGCACGGATACAAAGATCTGGCCATAATCTGAACCATTAGATTGTTAAGAATGAGTACCGAAAGTGATATACTTCACATCAATGAGTACCGAGGACGTATGCTCTGGTTGGCTCTGTAAGGACTTTACAAGTTCTGGTCATACCATTGATAAAACCTTTGTGGTAAGTGCACACAAACAACATGCGTTCAGGCTGTATTCAAGTGTGATTTTTAATGTATGAAACTGAAATGTTTCAACGCTCAAAAGAGTGTCTTACAGGATGAAGGTAATTTTCTCATCCTGATCTTGTTTTCCAAATCCTCCGCTCCTCTAGTAAGTGGTGACGAATGTGGGCAAGAGGTGGACGTACTTACCATCTTCATCGGTCGTAACATTGAAGCAGCTACTTTTGTTGCCATCTCCGATTTTTGTGAATCCAGCCAGCTTTACGCAGTACTCCGTGTACTTCTCTAGGTGGGTCAGACTGATTTTTAACTGATCAGTTTTAAGGGTTTTGTACTGAGAAGGAGGTTCACTTGTTTTCCCATAAAACACTTTGAAACCACGAAGTATTCCATGAATGAATTTTGTTGATATGTTATTCCACCTAACAAAAAGGCTCGTAGAGCTTGTATTGCGCGCCGAAATAATTACTGGAGGGTGACTTGGTACTGTGAAGTTAAAATAAAAGTTAACACTTATCAGTAAAACGTATATATGGACACTGGGATAATTCGAGGCTACTGCTGTGAAGTTTCATGTTGAGTTTATTTTTATCAGTAGAACAAATAGATGGATGGAGAATTCGAGGCTACTTTAAACTCTCTTAACAGAATAAGCTTGGCCGATAAAAGATCTTTTACAGTATGTGGCATAATGAACACCATTTTCTTACGGAAAGCAGCGGTCATCCTTAGTACTAGGCAAGATAGCGTTATTTCGTAAACTCAGGTAAGAAATCATAGCCCAGGGTTTGGTTTATTTTGCTCGCTTGTGTAGACGTGTAACTGAAGTCGACATGCATTCAGTTAAAGTGCACCTAACCCCAACTTTTTTCGCTAAAACAAATCCACTTGTTATTCGAAACATTTGGGCGAAAAAAGTTTTGAATTTGGTTAAATCCTCGATTTTCTATGCCCCTTCAAAGTCGGGCTTAAATTGTTACGCGTCCGCTTTTAGGGAGTCTGGGTGGCGACGGCTGCTTATGACGTCTACGCAGGACACAACACCATAGCGGCTCAGTCTGTAAGCATGCCACTGCAAAAGCGAATTGAAATTTTTCAAATAAACATATCCTTGTTCAGTAAGCCTCAGTGATTATACTGATCATTAAAAGGAACTAACAATGTGCTCACGACATGGTCAACCTTTCACAAGTTAAGATTTTTCACAACTTTACTGTTCAATATACATTTTCCCCTCGATTTTTAGTGTCCACAGTTAGAGCAGCTGATTAATCGTGACTTTTTAGTAGAAAATAGAACAGGCCTTTCCTAAAAGTAGGTAGGGCAATTAAACGTACAGATTTACCGTCGCATACTTGGATTAGTCTCTCTGTTCGAATGGCACAATGGAATTTAGAGGACATGTAGAAAGCGTGGGCTCGAGTGCGGGGTGTTCTGTAGCTAAACAAACCTAATAGCTTACATCTGAGGGCCCTGAAAACTGTACCGGTCCACAATGATCTCAGGACCGCAAATGATCCTCAAATTGAACCGCGAATGATCCCGGACAGGAAATGATCCCCATATTGGACATCAAATGACCCCGGCCAAAAAAAAAGGAATGGCGTGGACGATTCATATCAGAGGAAGGTTAATAATTTTAAACTGGAAAATATGTTTTGTCATTTTGCAGGAACCACTTTCACAGTTACTGACATAATTAGAAAAACACATACTTTTAAACATCCTCGAAAAAACATCCTCGAAATCCCGCTGGCGATAGTATCAAACATAGGTGAAAAGGGTGTTAATGTCATCTATTCAGCTAACTGCCAAAACGAAGCGCCAGCCACTGGAGATATGACCTTGCTTGGTCGTGAAGCTAAACTTCATAACTATAGCTTGGAATTATTTGCTTCTTAGAATACTCAACTAGCCATTCCCGAGGAATTTAAGCCAAAGTATGCGACCAAGGAAAACTTACAAAACAAATTTGTCCAAAACGTGGGTGCTTCACACAAAGATGTTTTACAGAATAATGAATAGTTGTAGGTCTGCTGAGAAGACAGCGTCTTCTGTAATAGTTGCTTCATGGTTAGATTTTAGTTTAAAGTTTTAGACGAGTGATGTTAATTTTATTTAACTATAACACCGAAATATCAATATTTAGCTAAAGATGATATTCAGCGTATGTTGCGTTGAATCTGGTCATAAGTTTACTGAGAATTGCAAAGAAATGCCAGCGAAGTCATGTTTTGATGATTGCCGGAGTGGTACAATTTATAGCATCGTTGTTAGCAACAGAATTTAGTCGAAAGCATGGAAAAAAATTTTTAAGTAGAGTATACCTCTAAATACAACTACTTACTCTTTTTTTTTTTACAACTACTTACTCTTAGTAAGATACAGATTTATTACATACCTGTGTCTCACAGGTTCGGGAACGATTTCAATTCACGCAGAACGGTTTCAAACTTCTGACGCACCTCGAAAGCAAAACGCCGATTCAATTTGAAATCGTCAAGTGACTCGAGTCGTTAGTAGGTTTAAAACTGAGTAAAAGTAATAAAAGCAAAAAAAAAAACGTTTTAACCTCTTACTTGTCATAAAAGTTAATAACACTTGGCGACGGTTAAATCACGAAACATTTTGATATCGAAAAACGCCTTAAATTTAGGACAGTAGAATACGGCCCACTAAATTGACCAATCACAGCTCGCGTACTAACTTAGAGATACACTAAAATAATTTAGACGCTTTTATAAATATCGGTATACACGTTCGTCAATTCCCTCTCCACATCACTCAGCTGTCTATGTCATTCCTTATTTTTGGATCGGGATAATTTGCGGTTCCGTACAAAACTACCTTACAGGTTGATTACAAAAAGAAGAAAAACCAATGTGCCGTAGTTCTTTTTTTCCCTAACCACGCTGTCTAGTTATGCAAATTTTAGCTTTGAGAAGTTGTTGCCTGGCAAGTGCAAGTCGTGCTAAGAACAGAGGAAATGGTGAATGGATGTCTCCTAAATGCGAGAATCACCATCCAGTTTGAAAAATACTATGGCATCCTAACAAGGTTTGTAAGTTTAATATTACGTACATACCGTCTTCGTCTGTTTTTCTGCAGATAAGGTTTGTTCGATTACTGGCTCCCTTGCTGTTGAAAGCTTCAGCCTGCATACAGTAGTTTGTAAATTTTTCCAGTTCGACTATGTTAAGACTATTGGCTGCTGTCACTTTAGTGATATTTCTTTCAGTGCTTCGGCGTTTACGGCGACTGTCGGACAATTTGTTCAGGAATAGTCGGTATCCCAGAATAATTCCACGTCTGTTTTCGACAGGCAATGGATCCCATGTAACTCGAATACTTGTGGAGCTGTTGCTAAAAGCTGCGAAATTCTGAGGCGGAGCATTGGGAGCTGAAAAACAAGTTACTTTGCGTGAAGTTTAGAGAGAGATCCTTAAGTCGTCTTCTGGTCAAACGAGAAAAAGAAGAAGAAGAAGAAGAAGAAGAAGAAGAACAACAACAACAACAACAACAACAAAAACAACAACAATGATAACAACAACAACATTAAGAAAAACAGCAAGATATGTTCCTTGTAAAGAAATGAAGAAAAGGTTAATTTTTTGAATTTCGTTTACGGAAAACGATTTCATTGCCA
>JAHPZR010038569.1:15000-21137 GCA_019787425.1 Platygyra sinensis | reverse complement strand
GGAAATTAATGCAATTACACAAGTGTCCCAAGGAATTTTGTCCACGATTGTAGTCTCCTACAGCGTGCGATTGTAAACAAATATGGCGGGACCTCGTACTCATCTATTAAGTTGCATATCAAACTACCACTCTACTTCTTGTTGTCTGGTTTTTTAGATTTTTTAATTTTCTCACTTTCTCGCTTTCAGCGTCACTGTCGTTCGAATATTCGTCTAAATTATTACTTTGTTTTTCTTCACAGGACGATGGCAATGCGGTAGTCATATTGCATTGAGCCCGCCTTAGTTATCCCCGCTGACCGAAAAACTATCGTGCACTACCATCCGCTCGGCCAAACGGAAAAAAAAAAAACTATCATGCGAACTTGAACATGTCCAAACTGCATGATAGTTGGTGAAAGTTTATGATGGTGAATGATAGTTCGTGTTCAAACGTACGTGATAGTTGAAACTATCATCAACTATCATGACCGTTTGAACGGGCCTTTAGTGCCCTCACTTTTTCTCGGCCAGAGTGTGTAACAATATTAATACCAATCTGCTGTTTCTTATTTCCCATTCAGCCAAGGTCAGGCTTGCAACCCAACAGGGATAAAGATTACTATGACAATGTAGCTTGTCTAAATAGCACTGCTTTAGTGAAATTTCCATTGCTAATTACTGTTTCAAACGAAACAAAAGATGCACAATAAACCCAACGTGATGCAAAACACTTTTGTTTCCGTTCATTGTCATGAAAGCGATGCTTAATCTGTTTCTGCTTTATTCCTTTTTTTTGCAGGCTGATGGTAAATCGAACTGCTAGAACATTAAAGTTCGAAAATATAAGTACAATATATCTGTTAGTATCCGGAAATAACCTTTTTGATTTAAATTTGTGTTGAGAAGATTTTAGTGAACATATTATCTGTATTTAAATTGTATTCAGTTTGTTCAGCCTATCTTATCTTAATCATGTTTCTCCTATTTGTGTACCTCTCAATTTCTACAACGTTGACCTCAATTAATTACATAGCTGTTTCTGTAGAGTAATTCTTTTTTCGTATTTGCTTATAATCTTTCTTTTCCTGTAGTTTTTAGAGGGTAATTTCCTTTTTCTTTCGCTGATTATCCTGGGCCGCCTTGATCAGCGTTGTTACCTGCGGAGCCAGGTGATTAAGAACTCATTGAGAAGTGGTAAAATGTTGTTGTTGTTGTTGTTGTTGTTGTTGTTGTTTTTATCGAAGAAAAAATTCTGAGTCGCCTATGAATTTCGATTTCATGACCATGGGTATCAGATGTTCTTTTCGGA
This sequence comes from Platygyra sinensis, assembly GCA_019787425.1. Classification (NCBI taxonomy): domain Eukaryota; kingdom Metazoa; phylum Cnidaria; class Anthozoa; order Scleractinia; family Merulinidae; genus Platygyra; species Platygyra sinensis. The sequence goes on along the minus strand of JAHPZR010038569.1, from coordinate 19,846 downwards.
ACAACTTTAACATCTTTCAATCACTCAACCAATCAATCAATCAATCAATCAATCAATCAATCCATTTATTAATGTCATAGTGTGGGATAGAGGTTGCCCTCAGTAACCGAGCCAGAGGCTCATGTATAAAACGTATGACAAAAACAGAAATAAAATAAAATTAAAGTAATGAGTAAATCGTTTATTAACAAACCACAACTTGCAGCTATAAGCCGAATTACTTGTGTTACATACAACATGCTTTAAAAATTCAAACTATAAAAATCCTAACTACATTAGTATTAATTACATTGTATCTATTTACAATCGTTGTTTATTTGCAAAGTGCACAAGTATAAAAGTATTTCCAAACCTCTTTGTTTTCACATTTGGGATTGAAAACATACGCCTAGTCCTAAAATTATATCTCTCACTGCCATTATGCGCGAGCAGCAGGCCAGCAAGTTTATGCTGGTCACTCTCTACTATTTGTTTGAACAGACTGCTACATAATTCTTCACGTCTATGAAAGAGTGTTTTCAAACCCGCATCTTCCAGTGCCTTGCTATACGAAACCTCTGGGAATAGGATCCTTAAGACTCTTTTCTGAACTCTCTCAATTTGGTCAGACAAATAGGCTGGAAAATTAGTACGGAAGGCCTGACATGCATATTCCAGAACGGAACGTATGCACGCACAATAAAATAGAATCAGAGATGTAAACTACTCCGGTTGGCAAATCGTTTATTACTTGACCACACACATTAAATATTCTCTAAAAAAATTATGGAGCTAAACTCGCGTTTATATACTCATGTAAATCTAGAAAGTTCCAGAAAGTGTCTCTGCATATATTACGGATTCCGGGACAATGCAGACTAATGAACAACACTATAAACTATGCTGCGAAACACCTAAAATTGGATTACGTAAGAATTATGCAACAAGAGACTTACGGTCTATGCCAGCGCACCTAAGTTGCTTAAGCAAGTAAATTCGTCGGGACGCCTTCATAGTAATATCATCTACATGATCAATCCATTTAAGGTCGTTCCTTACAGTAACACCTAATATCTTAGCTGATTTCACAATTTCAAAAGCATTACCATTGGCCTCGAGGGAAACAATGTCCAAGTTATTTTCCCGTGGAAAGTCTATTCTGAGTTCCTTACACTTAAGTGAGTTCAATTTGAATCTGTTGTCGTTAGACCATCGAAGGACATCATGTACTGTATCTTGGAGCACTGAAGCGCCAAACTTGGAGACAATTTCCGAGACCGTGGTATCGTCAGCGAATTTCCACATAGAAGAGAGGGCATTGCTCGATGTCAGGTCGTTGATAATAACCAAAAAGAACCATGAGCCAATTCGGGTTCCCTGTGGAATTCCAGCCGGGACTGGTTTGACATCCGAGAAGCAATCAGATTTTGAGCTTTACACGTTGATATCTGCTTCGTGAAAAGTCCGCCACCCAGTTGACAGCAGTGGGTTTGACTCCTAGGCTATAGAGCTTGGCGATCAGTAAATTGTGGTCTACAACATCAAAAGCTTTCTTGTAGTCCAGGAGTGCTACTCTAACATGAACGCCAGTCCCGTCAGTGGCTTCAGACCAGAGATGATATGCAGCATGGAGATGAGTGAGAAAGTAGAGCTTGAATCAGGAATAGAACCAAACTGGTTAGGATCCATACACGAGCATCAAGGGTTTGAGAGCTCGGTCGATGATATAGCCCTCCGCGTCTTTAGACAATGTAGACGTTAAGGATATGGGTCTCAGGTCTTTGTTAAAGTCTTCAATAGACGCACCCTTGGGAACAGGTGGAACATCCGCTAGTTTCCATATATGTGGAACTTTAGATTCTCGGAATGATTGATTTAACACCTCGGTTAAGGCTGAAGCTAGTATATCAGAAAACTCTTTCAGCACCCAGTTTGGCAGGTTGTCAGGCCCTCCTGCTCTAGACGCACTAATCTTGCTTAGGCGTGCTGTAACAGAATCGACTGTCAATTGAATGGGCTCGTCATCTTCGCATAAGACCATGACGTCATCGGATAGTGGATTGTATTCTTGCATAACACCGACAAAAGCCTCGTTGATTTTATCAGCGAGGTCACGGTCAGTGCAGTCCGTGTGTATTCTTAAGATGGACCTTATATCTTTCCGTGCACTATTACCATTTCCACAGAGCTGTTTAACTTCACGCCACCAATCGCGGGGGCGCGTGTCCTCTAGGTCACGCACCTTGTTGTCTTAATAAATTGCCTTACACCTTGTCCTTTTACGATTTACTTTGTTCCTAAGCAATTTGAATAGGAAAGTGTCACCAGATGCGAAGGCTTGCTGTATTTTCTGAGCAAGACGTTTTAGTTTTAGATCAGCATTTATCCAGGGTCTGTCTGTTTGGTGAACTTTTACTGATCGAACAGGCATAATTGTGTCGAGACCATAATTGATGATCTGCGTGACAGCAGCGAGCTTATCATCGCATGACTCATTTTGACTCAGTGCAGTGTCCCATGGGAACTCTAGCAGATAACGACCAAGACTAGCCACGCTACTAGGTCTTCTGTCGCGCGTTTTGATGATCTTACTCTGGGCTTGGGATTTCTTGCGGACATTGGGCAGGACCGTGATAGATAAGTGGTCAAAGAGACCAAAGGCTGGGCCACTTATTGGAGGCTTGTAGTATTTTAGTACATAATAATATTTTCTTATTGAAAAACGGCTCTTTCCAACAACTTAAAAGCTGACTTCAAAATTGTTAAGCCAGAGACCCGGCAGCAGAGTGTACGTATAAGGACGAGCCCCTATTTACGAAGATTCTTGCGCTTAATTCTGCGCTCGATGGTGAGCGCAATTTTTTTATTGCCCGATGTCCACAGAAATCAAAAACATAGTTCGGTGAGGCGTAAGAAAGGGAATTTGCCCTACTGTTGCATATAAGTAGGCCTTAGTACATGTAAAAGTAAAAACGCTATCTAGTGTTTCTTTCTTCAAGTATCTTGGTGTTTAACAGAAAAACGACATTACGGGCTGAAAATCAATCATTCTCATTCAGTTTGCAAGTCGCGGCTATTGAGCGCAGAAAAGTTGTAATACAATTCACTTAATTTAGAACTATTCTTTGTCCAAATAAAAGGTCCCTGTGAGCAGCTCATGGATACATTTCTCGTTGCCTTCGTTTCAAAACGAGTCCTCGTGTGAAACCTTTCATATGGAAATAAGTTGATGAATATGTTGGAGAGGTCCTACGAATGGTCTCACACTGAGACTCGTTTTGACAATACTGAAATGATTTATTGGATGAATACAAAAAAAGGTAGTTGAATAAAAGAAGAAAAGAACTCGATTATTGTATCGTAGAGTTCTTCCTTTCACTGCATTGAAAAACAGGAAATTAAGCATCTTTTGGTCAAAATGTTATGCATAGCAGGTTCTAATGTCAAAATATCAGGTTGCTTATGAAACCCTTTATGTGGCTGAATTCGTTCTTGAGTAAAATCATTTTGTAATAAATAATTATTTATTACATACTTGAAATAGATGACAACAGAGCGCATCAGAAAAAAATCAAGATTAACACTGGTTTTAATAGGAAGGTAACAGTTTCTTTCTTATTAAGTCCACTGAAATGCTGATTGTGAACGTAAGAACCATTACAATCCTTGCAATTTGCTCTGTAAATAATTCTGAATTGTTGTATAAATGATTAGTGAGGTCCTTTCCAGGATTTGTAGATTAATACAAGAGTAGAATTTGTACAAACATGGTTTCAGGTGTTTAGTAGCCTGCGTGGCAGGCGTCCGAAGAGGAGGGAAAGGGGGAAAGACGAGCCAGTGAAGTGCGAGAAGATCGGTCGCGGGAGGATCGCGGTAGGGGACGCCCGCAGCAAAACCCACTCAACTGTGGAATGTCTGGCTGTCAAAATTGTCCAATCAGAATCACACCACTTCTTTCGTGACAAAATCTGTAAGCGCCAATGGATTCTCGTATTTCTTGTTTTCGTTGTTTTGCACGAAAAAATGAATTTTCAAATTTGAAGACTTTAGCGTCGGACGTTGGGAAAAGCGAAATGGGCCGGGCCAAAAAGAAAGCAATTGTAACAATGTTTGTAGAGTTGGCCAGATAAATCTAAAAGTAACATGGCAAATGTGTGGCTTAAGCTTGTGGAAATATATTCAAACCGTCGGCGAGAAAAGAAATATTCGGAGTTGTCTTAAGAAAATCTCTGAAGAGCTTTGGGATAACAGTGCTTACTTCATACATCGATTCGCAGTCGGCCTGCAGTGCCTGTTCATGTTTCAACTGTATGCAACTCACAAGCCACTAAACTGCTACTCAGTGATTGCAGAAATCGCTTATCAGTGGCACTTTCCGCCGATGCACAGACAACGTAAAATCTGCCCCCTTTGATGTCTTCCAAACAAACTAGCTTCTGAGCCGAATAACAGGCAGTCAAATTCATGGCCTCGACTTCCATAATCTGGTCGCTAATAATTCTGAAAAGAGGAGTTATTACTAATATCGGCTAACATATGGTTAATGAGTTCGAAACGATCTCTTGATTTATCCCCCTTACTGAATATAAATGTGAGAAGGCCTTGATGGTTTCGAATGACAGGTCGCTGACCAATCAGGATTTTAACGTTCGTCTGGTAGACAAAAAAAAAACAAACAAACAAAACAAAGAAAACAATAGCGTCCTTGCAGGCTGTACCTTCTCCCTCCCGCGCTCACTTTTGACTTTTCCCCCTCAGTTTCTACGGCCTGTCACGCAGGCTAGGCGTTTAGCGATTTGGTTGCTTTGCAAAACTAAGTTGGGAAGCAGGATAACGATATCTTTTGATAGGAACTGTAGACACAGGG
>JAHPZR010038569.1:2500-10000 GCA_019787425.1 Platygyra sinensis | reverse complement strand
GTGTTCAACTTTATATTTATGTGTGAAGTATATACGAAATAATTCATATTTGTACTGCGGTTGTAGGTGAAAGTGAAGAGTGATCATCGCAGTAAATTTTCCAATTTAAGCAATTGGAAAGAAGAATAAAGTGTAAAGTTGACAGTTACTTGTCATAATTTCGTGACTAGTCTTACGAAGCTCGTTTCGTCCCAGCCAAGGGACTCATCAGAGACCTTTCTGCTTGGAAAACTCGTTTGGCATCACGCCTAAAGTCCCGTTCGCTAACAAAATGATGACAGCAGTCTCGCCTTATATCTCATAAGGATTCCCGACAGCACAAACTCACGAGTCAAAGTTATGAAGTCTGGCTCACCACAGTGGATGCAGTCGCTGTCTGCATTTATCCAATGTCTGAAAGTTCTTTCTTTGTAATAACAACCTTATGAATAAATTTAAAATGAAATTCTTTCATCAACTTATTCTCTTTGCATGTTTTTGAAGCCATTTTGAAAACATCTGTCCAATTCTCTGTGTCTATTGCAATATCTCTTTCCCATCTTTCTGGGCCAGTATGAGGTTATTGGTGTTTCTCACCGAGAAGAAGGCGACAATAGTCCCTTGCCCTATACGTTTCAAAATTGATTCGCCTAGTTTTGCTAAGTAACAATATTTCCAGTTTTCTATGTAATTTTTCCCTATAGGCTGCGCTCTGTTCTTCAAACGCAAATCAATCGATTCTTTTGTTTATAATCACAATGAAAAGGCGAAAATATACAAAACAACTAAGAAGGGAATATTTTTCAAAGGTGAACATTTTTCTATTGTTTGAAATCTAATAACATAAGAAAATAGATCCGCGAAGTTATCTGGGTAATCGGTTAACGAGTTTTTAACTATGCATAAAAAAGCAGATCACCTACGCGCTAATTTAAATACACAAAAAATAAATTAGAAGAATATCCAAGTAACGTAGCACGAGTTGGTTATAATCACTTCATATCCAACAAGAGCGAATAATTGTTTTAGTAAATTCTCAAACCGGGTTTAGCCGCCGATTTTTATTTCCACAATTTTACAAAGCGAAAAATTTTAAACTTGGCGCACTATTTTCCATACGACGTAAAACTCCGACTATTGGCTCATAGTCGGAGTTTTTTAGCCAATCAAAAAGCTGGAAATGCATTAGTCGGAGCTGAGAATTTACTAAATTAAGATATTTAAAATATATATATAAGCTGTATCGAGTAAACAAGTAGATAATTAAGTTGAATTGGCGTAGAGCGTCTTCCAAGACACCAGCAGAGACGAGCACTGGCACAATCACTGGAGGTAGGAAAACAAATTACATGACATCGTCATATGAATCAGTGTGTAAAGGGACGTCAAATTATAAACAATGTTCGCCACAAAGTTGTCAAAAAGTCTTAAAGCAGGCAGCTTTGTGTTTACGCAGCTGCATGTAAATAGCTCAGCAGACACTGACATCACAAAGTAGATGGTGAATTTTTTGTTTTTTCGGACCACCCTGCCACCAGTACTGTGGATTTCAAGTGACAGGGATGATAAAATAGGGGTAAGAGTCAAACCAAAAATATCCCTAGAGCTTTAAACAAAATCCGAAAAAAAAAACACTGGAACAAAATTTAACACCCCCAAAAAATATCATGCCAAATTTATAAGCTATAAGTATTAAATGATGTAAAACATACTCATTCATCACACCATATCGAGTAAGAACCTTTTCCAACACTCGTGACATCCAAGAACACACAGCTATTTCAATTAACGTTGTCGAATCAAAGCATAAAGGTGGAAGACAAGACTGCAAGGTTATGTGGCTGTTTCTTTTTTCTTCATGTTTTTTTTTTCTTTTTTTTTTTTTGAATTTTTTGGAATAAATTTATCAAAACCAGCCTTGGCCGTACAGTGAAGATCTATGATGGCGAGCCATTTGGATCAAAGAAATTTTGGGATATCAAGTAGATGAGGTAGCAGCTGCTGTAAAGATGTCACCAACAACAATCGAACAATTTGTCTAGAAGTTTTAAATTTAAGAGAAGTGAAAGCAAGTACCATCGGAAGACCGAGGAACCGTGTGGCCATGCACCCGCAGTGAAAAATTTGATATGAAAGCAGTTCTTGACCACCCCGAAAAAACACTGTTAAAAATTGCGCACGATGTGTATACTGAAAAGGAATCAGATTTTGCATTAGCAAGTATTTTCTCAGTATTATCTGATACGAAATCGTTTCCGTCTAAAGTTGCTTTTTTTTTAATTTTTCTGCTTTGGAATCGCTTTTTCACGCCTGATGGAAAGTACAATCAACCAGCTCAACAAAATTGCCCTTCAAGCGTCTAAAAGAGAAAGAGTGGTCTTCCGAGGGGATGTTTGTGCCTTGAATTCTGAAATGTTTGATTTCATAGATGAAAGCGGATTTGTAAGTATCCAGTTCTTATTTGGACTGTTATGTTTAAATCAAGAGATTACCAAGGTAGGGGAGTGAATCCTCCATATGGCCCTCTTACTAAGGTAATCCCTCTTAAGTTATTTTAAGACAGTTTTACATAGTTCTTTTACGGATATTACTGTTTTTGTCAGGGATATGATTACATGTATGTCGTTTCGTTTCGTTTCGTTTCAAAGCAAAGGAAAACCTTCAACGTTGTGGGGATTTCCTCTTTGATATTTTGATTACAACCAAGGGAGCTCCAGCTCCCGGTGTGCTTTAATACATTTCAAACTTTAAAAAGGAATTTCATGAGAGGCAGATGTCCCCTGCACAAACAATAACAACTGAATAAACGGCAAAGAAATGTTTATAGAATATATAGATTGAGGCCAGCCTAAAAGCGTAGCAGCATTCTGTTTTTTCATCATGGTGAGCAATTCTCGTTGCATCTTTGCCTGACGCTCTGCTTCAGCTTGTCGAGCAATCATCTTCTCTTTGAGAAAATCAAGAATTTCACTTCCACTTCTTCTCGACTTCTCGGCTACGGGCTGATCGGCCTTTTCTCCTCAGGCCTGCATTTGGTTTACTTGTTTCTGAATCACCCTTTTCTTTGCTACTGCAACCAAGGTCACTGGCCTCTGCCTCCTCCCATTTTTCTGTAATCTCTTCCATCAGGATATCTATCTCACCATCTTCGATGTTAACTCCACTCAGTTTCTCCTAATGTTTTCGCCTCGCCTTGAATTTATCCAGTAGTAGTTTGAAATGTTCCTGTACGTTTTTCTTCTTCACCTGAAATTTCACAGAGGTTTCGTCATTCGGACGATCCGTGATAGCATTCCATACTTTTCCTCGATCTACAGTCCTTGGTTTGAACATCCATGGTTCTGAAGCTCTGACTTATTTCGCTAAGATCAAATCGTGAGCTTCTGTCCATTCCATGATCGAGCTAAAAGAGAAAACAAAAACTTTATTAAAACAGTCTCTGTCTATCGATTCAGCTTTCGGAAATATTCTAAAGTTTTAGAGACATACATCGCATACATGCGATCCTGTCTCTATAATTATGGAGCTCCGCTTGTCGGGCCGTCGGAGCTCCGCTATAAATGACAAACTAGAAACCAACGCCTCAACACAAAACTAAGTAACCGGCGAAACAGATGGTGGAATGTGCAGACAGACGCTCGCTGCTTAAGTTTCAAAAGTAGTTTAGGCAAGAACGGCAAAAATATAGATCAAAACACGACTTAATATTCATCTTACGAATCTCGCAATAATTTAGACTCATTCAGTTCGTCTATACTGTCGGAAATATCCAAAGCAGAATACGTAAGGCCGAGTCAAATTTCGAAAAAAAATTTTAAAGATTGTCCTCGTACAGTTCACGTTCTTTTAAATATTTAGAACAAGGCTTTCTTTGCATACGATCGGCGTGCGGGAAATTTGAATTGACCAATCAGGATTCAGCAGGCGGGAAAAACTTTACTGTCCTGACGTCAATGTAAGTTTACAGGAAAGGCATTGAAGCCAGCCAGCTTTTGTCGCTGGAGATGGCACTAAATATTCACGAAAAGGGATATACAATTGTCAAAACCCTATCAGTTCTTAAAATGTGAAAAATATGAAAAAGTTTGTGTCTCCAAGCTTCTAATTTGGCGCCAAATCTGAGTCGCCAGCGTCCGGCATGGCAACTCGCTCGTAGTTCGTCGAGTGTCGCCAGGTAGGGTGATAGTTGTCTCATTTTCAACAAAATATCCTGTTTCTCGTCAAACTAAACCCGGAATTCTCGAGTTAACTATTATAAGAAGCTTAAGCAACTTTAGCATTGTCTCTATTTTTGTTACCTGCGAAGAAAAAGGCTATTGTCGTGTCGTTTCGGTAGGACAGCTAAGTTTTGACTGCCGCTCGTACTGCGGGCTCAGCCGCCGTATGCATGGTTTTAACGTTGGTTTTTGACCTATTGTAAACAACGGCAAAGAAATGAACAAAGAATTATTACCTTGATAATCTCTTGGTTTAAATCCATTCCATTCTTCCAATATTTAAAAAAAATTAAAAAAGATTCTTGTGTTATGTTGACAAGACAAAATATTTTTCGAATCTCTGGAGGCAAACCTCATTAAAAAAATTAAAAGTGGTAACACAATTCAAGCAGAACTGGGGTCCGCGTATTACTGCCATCCCCGTACTTTGCACTGAAGGGACCTTTCCATTGACCTTGGTATTTACAAGGGAAATGTCAATGCCGCGACGTTTCTGAATTTCGCGAGGGATAAGGCTATGTCCTGATCTGCTTCCATTCAATGGAATAAATCGCGGTCGGTGGCATGTTAGCTAAGAAAAGCCTGTGAGCCAAGTCTCAATTCGTGAGGTCTATTTTTGTTCTTAGGTGAACTGCCAAAGCTAAAAGGCACATTTCTTGGTGTTGATTGTTTTCTCTCAAAATGCTTACTAAATTAATAATCAGGATTATTTTTTCAAAGTCCCCGGCACTCAGACTTTTATTAATCGTTTGAGTTCACGAATTTGTACTTTCATGTCTGTCGTAGGACAATGCCGGCAATTCACCACTCCCATGCAGCTATTGACGCTATCGACGCCACTGGAGCTATGGTTATATGACACCTTGCTACCATGTAGCCCTGATTTTATGCCATTAGAAGAGCTTTTTTGCTCAAGTAAATAAATGGATGAAAGAAAATGACGCAGCGTGGCCTGAATTCTGTAGGGACCCAGTATAATGATTGAAGAGGCCTTCCTTTAAGTTTACAGAAAAAAGAGATAAGAAAGTATATCAAACACGCGGAAAAATTTTTAATGGAACAAATTTAAACACCTCTCTTGTTACAATAAATCATAGATCACTCAGTTGTTTTTTCAAAAGCTTTTCTTTTTGGGCAAGGAACTCATCGTTTGAAAATAACTACATAATTAGTCAAAGCTTCCAGGTCTTTAAACTGTTGAAAAAATGGTACTTGCCAGTATTCGCATGTACAATAAATATACCTAATCGTACCTTTTTGGTACGCTCAGTCGGTAGCATATGAGGCGAGTTTCGTCGAGCCATGGTTCGCATTTTGGCGAGACGCAGTTGAGCCAAACTACTCATGCATGACGAGACCAAACGAGCCTGATATGCCGCAGAGGCGTACCAAAATAGTAAAAGTTGACGTTAATGGTGGGCATTTTCAAACTTTGCACCATAAAAAAAAGACCACTTGCAATTCCACTGGTATTCAACGAGTTTTGTGAAGTGGTGGCGTTAGGGTGGCTCAAAAACAGTTTCCAGCACTTTCCAAGAAGTAGATTTTGATGGGTCATACTTGCCACTCTTTGTCAATTGATGCTACAATCACGGTATCAAAAAACTGCGCAATCACTTGTGAGCACGTTGGTAGTATATTTGTGACACAATAGGTTATCATAGCAACTCTATGACCTGCTAAAAGACACCCTTAATTTCAGCTTTAAGCGCTTATATTTCAGAAACGACACGGTGAAATTTTTCTTATTATAGAATTTTGATAAGCGGGATAAGATGCAACTTTTGGCGAAGTTTAAAAAGATTCTGTACATGGGGTTCAGAGCCACCATATTCGAATATTTAAGGTGGCTCTGAACCCCATGTACAGATTGCACCTTATTCTGCTTATCAAAATTCTATAATAAGAAAAAAAATTTACAGTGCTGTTTTTGAAATATAAGCGCTTAAAGCTAAAATTAAGGGTGTTTTTAGCAGGTCATAGTGCTGCTATGGTAACCTTTTGTGTCACGAAAATAATACCAACGTGTTTCACCAATGATTGGGCAGTTTTTTGATGCCATGATTGTAGCATCAATTGATAAAGAGTGGTTATAATGACACATCAAAATCTAAGTCTTGGAATGTGCTGGAATCCGTTTTGAGCCACCTTAAACACAAACTGTGGGATTCGCACGGGTGGCATCGCTTTGAAGTTGACGCTGGCTCTCGAAAAACTGTGAGGATTTCACTTTGGAAAATCTGGGGGCACATCCACTTGCTTATGAGGGACGGCATTCTCCGTTGTGTTTCGTGAGGCGTAAAGGCATAGCTGTCAAGGCTTTGGACATTGCGATGAACGCTAAGTTGACCAATATCTGATCGTTTTAATGTTGTTGCCCAGCAGTGTGGTAATAAGTATTTTCCTGTTGCTGTGGTTAGTGTACTTTTCGACATTGGGCATCAGATATTTTCTCAACCATCTCGTTCATGAGGCCATTGATTTTCTTGATTCCCATTTTCTGGCTTTTCAGGAACTTTCCATTCGACGGATTGTAGTTAATTGCCGGCCAAAACGGCGAATCTGGTAGACACATAGCACTTGGTCAGTGAGCGATGTATTCTTCAAACAGCATAACCGGGCATCTTTCTTCGTGTTTTGGTGACCCACATATTAGGATTGAACTTCCCTTCATTTGCTGAAATTTTACTAAGTCGCTCTAATGACCAGTTGACGTACTTTCCGGCACTTGTAGGGACGATTTTGGAATAATCACTTCAGCTGGTAGTGCTCCCTGGCGACCACGGAACCCGAAGTGCTGGCTAATATTCAAGAAATTGGCATTGGTCAGTGCTTCACCGTCGTGTTTTCCGACTTTTTCTGCCACATCTCTTCAATCATCTCAGCTGACAATGGTTGAGCGGCAATGGGCTTATTACCTTTCTCCGACTTCTTCAGGACCTTGACTTTTGCGCCTAGGGCTTTATTAGCGTTGGCGATATCTTCATCACGAATGATGGAGAATCCTGTATTTTTTTCCCAGTAAATACCGGTCAAGGCCTCGTTGAATGGTTTTCAGTGAGGGACCGTTCGAATTTGTCTCTCTTTGCTGTACGTTTTTTGCTATAAAAATGTTTCAAAAGCCGGGAAAGTTCTTGTTTCGGGTAGACTTCAATGGGTTTCTTTTCGGCCTCTGCAGACTCACTCTGTTCAAACCATGTTTGCCAGGTACGTAGTGCAAATTGTGTTGACCTGCTTGTATTGATACTCTTTTGGTCTTCAACACTTTTATCAAGTTCCTCTTCTGACATCTTTTTAACTCGTT
>JAHPZR010038568.1:0-32297 GCA_019787425.1 Platygyra sinensis | reverse complement strand
GGCCGACACTCCAAGGCTCAAATTAACGGCCGGTCATCGGACAATGTCCACCCAATATGACCTATTTGTCTGGACAAAATTTGGATTTGGCGGTCATTTTGACCGGTCACAAACGCGGTTTCCAAATAATTAACTAGAAAAAAATATTTGCTTTATTTCTGGCAAATATAAACAGTTAAATCAATTAAGATATCTCAGCAGCTTGTAGTTACAAAATAGGAAATTACAGATGAAACGGTCATGATCTTCGGTTTTGTGAATCCTGTGGCGTCTTAGCTGTTTGCTGAAATAACAAGGAAACACCTACCTCTGTAAATCCACTAAAAAGACTAGACAACAATAAACATCGCATCCATCAATGTCTTGTATTAACTCCCGGTTACAGTTTTAATTGTCTTGCGGGCGGAAAAATAGCACTCGTGTGGTTTATTAAAAGAAAAGTATATCTATAGGAAATATCGTGTTCGTAGCTTCTTTTATCATCAGCAAGATCATGAGAAAATAATTCATCTTAAAATGCTTTGAATCAACAATGTTTCTTTAAATTTGTCTCCATTTTGCAATAGGATGTGTACATGACTGTGCTGAAAAGTTGACCACCTAACAGATTTCCGGTAAATGTTTGCTAGCACTGATCAAAATAACGAAAAAAGGTCGGTTTCCAGGGCGAGCATCTATAGATCGAAACAATAATGCAATATCGTTTATTCTTGCAGTGCCATCCGAGTGTTCCTGGCAGATTTTATCGAAGTCTTCTTTTGTAAATCTACTTCCTTGAATGTGGCAAACTAACAGTACTTTGCCATTAGTAAATTTCAGGAGTTCAATCAGGCACCGCATAGAATGGGCTTCTCTGTTGTACGCGACATTGAAAACTTTATGAAGATGATGATGATGAGTTTTGAAGTGAGTAGTGACATACACAAGACAAAAAAACACATTTTGGCGCACTTAAACTTGAATTTATCTTATCTTAAACTTGTGTTTAATACATTTAAGTGAACGTTTAAGAAAATTATATCTATGTTTAATTCGAGATTAAACCTATCGTAAATACTCTCAAGGCTAAACCTTAATGCAGGTTTAAGTGAAGATTAAATGTAATCAAAACATCATAACTAAACCCATTTACTGAAATTTAACAACTTAATCATCGAGTCAAATTGATTGTGTGCTTTGGAAAGCACCTGGGATTAAACTGTTTTCTTATTTAATTTCCCATTTGAACATTTGTTTGTTAAATACTTTACTCCGTATGACCACTCATCACTTTGCGGCAAGCCCACCCAACACATGGAACACACACTTCCTTGGTTTAAGTTTCAAACCTCTTTTTAATTACATGTAACTGAAACATTTCACTTTTCCTGATCATCGAAGACTTTACATGTACACATAAAACTATTATGTTGTAGACCTACTTTGTCAGAAATCACATATCACATGCAAATAGTAAATATGACTATTTCTCGAATGCAGACAAATGAGGTTTAAAGTGTTTTGTTACAAAACTTCTTTTGTCCTGGGTCCTTTTTAGTCAATACACACTTATCCAGCATACATGTAAAAAGGCAAAGAAGCAACTGTTTTAAAAATATTAAAGTTTTTTACCGATTATGTCTTGGGGTTGACATAAGTCATTCGTAAAACTGATATACAAAGTATAAACAGTTACACTGTACCTTAACTGAAAAGCTATGAAAGTAAAATCAAAATTCACACTTATCCAGGATTTATCTGTTTTGAACAACCCAGGACCCACAATTACAAGGATGTCACCATTTTGCTCAAATGCAATTTTTGTTTGAGAAATGATTAACCTGAAAAAACAAATATACAGAAGTCTTGTGTGCACATTGCTAAAGCTTATGGTTGGTGCACTCCAGATTAAGCTAAATATACTTGCTTCAGAAAGAAAAGAAAAAAGTCAAAGTTAACTAGTACCTTGAACTTAAGGAAAGGCATTATGCAAGACTTGAATGCACTGATGTTTGTGATCAAAGCATTCAAGCCTTGCATAATACCTTACCTTAAGTTCAAGGTAACCTCAATGCATTCAGGTCTTACATAATACATGCATAATACCCATTGCCACAACTTATCTAATAATATTATTTGCTGTTAATAGTGGCAGCGAGATACACAGATAAAATCCCTATACGGACCGATCCTGAGCCGGCCAATAACGTCTTTATCTTTTTTTCCTGTGATAAATTGGCTTTGTAGCTATTGTTAGGGTTAGGGTCTATTATGTTGACTTCTTTGTTTTTCTTTGTTTTACGTCACTTGTGAGTTTCACAGGTTCTTAAACCGAGGCAGAGCCAAAATTTTCGACAATCAAGCGAAGATATTATTGGCAGGCTTCTTAGCTTACTTGTCTAATATTTGGACTTCTGCTGCCCTTTTTGGCCGCGAAAGAAGGAAGATGGAAGATATCCATCTGATCTCAGAAATATTGTCATAATTTCTAGATCCCCACTGGCACTCTGAAAGACATATCTTCTGGACAGAAATGCATTGCAAAATGAAATAAAAAGAAGCAATTTTACCGAAGTTGACCGGAACACGCTTGGCCAAGGTCGCCGACAAAAGTCGATGTGACCAGGGTCATTCACTCTGCTATTTTGGCGCCAAATAAGATGGTATTACGTCAGACCCCCCATTGACTGAATCATTTCAGTCTTGACTTGTCCACTTCACTTTTGTATTTTTTGCAGTTCGGCGCGCAAAGTAGGCTGTTTCGTTTCATGCCACGCTAAATCACTTCTAATTTCATTCAATCATTTCAAATTACACTGGACCATTCCTTCTATGACTGAACAGCTCGACATCAAGTTAAACTATTTGCTGTTTGCACGAATGATTTGACTTCGTACTGCACTATTTGTGTCTGCATTAAATCAGTTGACACTACACTAAACCATTGGTCGATGAGTTGAACCATTTCTCGGTGAATTAAATGATTTGCCGATTACTTCAACCGTCCCACCATTAATAAAACCATTTTGAAACTGAACACTTGACCGTTTGTTGTCAGACCTAATCATTTATGTATCGTGGTCAGATGAATTCTCATTTAAATATACTGATTCTTATTAGTTTGTTCCATTTTGATATCGGTGACTGAACCATTTCTAAATTGTCTAAATCGTTTACTGTTTCAGTAGACCGTTTAACACAAGAACACCTAACTCTTTGTATTTAGACAGTATCATTTCTCAATCATTTATTCCATTCCGCAAACCATCACTACACCATTTATGTTTGGTCTGTGCCGTTTAACAATCTTGTATTTTTGGTGGTGACGGCCGCCCATAGTTCCGCTGCGATGTTTTTTTTTCCTCCGCTTCTACGTTCGCTATAAATGATCAACTGAAAGTTTCAAGCGAAAACGAAGGAGCGGTTAGTAAATGATCAGAGGCTATTTTTGTTTGCTCAGTTGAGATGCGCGAACGCAAGCTGAGCGTGTTGCTAGCAGAAGGTCATATGTAAATTCCTTCTGGTTTGAAAACAAACCTTTTGAAAGTGCTTCTTTGTTTACAAGTTTTTATGATTGCGGCGTGATCGAAGGAACGTTTGCGCGAACTAAAACGTCCTTCAGTGATTTTTCCTTCCTGTAAGATACAATTGATGGATGGTTAAAGATATGTGCAAGTCTAGGTTGCTGTTGAATAATATGTAAGTGTTTAATGAGAATCTTTTTTCTTAAGATTCGTTGTAACCGGTTTATAATATAAGTAGAAACAAACGGTAAAATTTCTTTCGCCTTCTTTGTTTTGTTACTATTAACTGTCGTAAAATGTAATTCCAAGATCAGATTGGTTGTGTAATAAAATTATGTGATAAAATACTGTTCTTGTTTTGGTGCCAAACAGCTATTTTGTTATCTCTCAGCCAGTCTTTTCCGAAGTGATAAAAAATGCTATTCATTTAGCATTTTGTTATTGCTGTTGTAACGTTGTTTTTGCTGTTTGCTTGTTTTTTTTTCCTTGCAATTACAGTCTGGATTAAGGAAGTGCAGATGCCTTTCCGTGATCTGTAAAGTATCGTAAAGATGCATAATGTGAGTGAAAAGAGCTACAGTGTGTCTATAGTAAAGACTGATATGAATTTTGAGTTGTGCCTCCATGCAAGATTCTGAACAGAATACATTCGATGGCATTAGCAAAATAGTGTAAGTTCAGTGTAGATCTTCGCACCTTGTTGACTTGAACATTCTGAAGCGACCAAACGAAATGCAAGTCAGAAAAATTTAGTTTCGGGTAAAGATAAATGAGCTCCGTCAATTAATTGGCTTATTACACCGCACATGACGTACCCAGGCCATATTTTTTCCTCGCACGCCACAGCGTATGTATCAGGAAAATGGCACTCTCCGACCCGTCACGTTTCTTCAAACGTCACGTTCTGATCTAGGACACGCCGAGTGTCGAGGAATTTCACGGCCCCGTAAATTCCACGAAATTACTCATTTCACGCAGTGTGTCTCATTTCGCCTAACTGGCTCACATAACACAAACATACCTTTCCAGTGAAGTGTCCCGTAATATAGTGATTTTATGGTTTCAATTACTGAAAAGTTAAATTTACTCACTTAAATGCCCATTTAATGAGCCTAAACAAAATCACAAATACACAACATATTTACTGTTTACCTAAATGCATTTAAATCTTCTGACAAAATTAATGTACGTTTAAGGGAGACTAAAACCTGACTATGATTAAGTCGTCAATTTAAGTCACGTTTCTGGTAATTAAACATGACTTAAATATGGCCATGGATTATCTAACTGTTTAATATAGATTAAATGTGACTAAAATGTGGCTTTTAGCCTTGTGATAGACTTTCTCGCTAATCTCAGGCGTTATTTTATCAACAGTTCTAAGGTAAATCTCAGTGCATTTTGAAGTTTTGATAGCTTCCTGATCATAATAATTGCTAACAAATTCCGGTAAACAGTGCTTTCAATAGCTTTCCAACAGACCTGAAAAAGCATCAAAAGGCATGTTTAACTTCCTGCACACCCTTATTGAAAGGCCCCACTGCAAAGCTTTGCCCACGAACAAGATCGGTTTTACTTAAGTGAGATCTAACCTCGATAGTTATTTAGATTCTTCTGCTGGCTTGATCTGGGAAATTAGTCTCACAAGATACATTGAAAGATATCTAAAAGCCAAGAAAGCAGATCCTCTGGACACAGTTGATATGAAGCTGTTGGCATTTCTTGTATTTCCTACATGCCGACCAAACCTAGCCGAGCGTGCCGAGCCACAGGCAGCCCGGCCGAGCAAAGGCAGTGATCTTTCGCTCGTAGTACGAGCCTCTGCAGCCCAATTAGTGTTTATAGAAACTCAGTGTTTACAACCAAAATCGCATCCAACATAAGTCGTAAATTAATATAAAACAATGTGCAGAGTAACTACAGTTAATGAGCATTTGCATAAAAAAAATAATAAAGCGAGTTTTGATTGTTGTTATCACTGGCAGCCCTGCATTTCAAAGTTACATGTCGAGTAGAATGCAGTCTGAGCCCATTGCCTGTGGAAATGCAAATCGCAAACATATTCAAATGATACACACACTTTTCTTCAAAATAAGTATTTTCAATATTTTGACTGGTCAAAAACGAGACATGACCGAGCTAAAATTGGTTTGGCCGATCAACACGATCGGCCACCGTTCAAAAATTATTTTGAGCCCTGCACTCGGTCGATACGCTGACCATTGATTGTCAGTGGAATATCAGTTGACTGTCAGTGGTATATCGGTCAAAAGCTTAGACTGTCAGATGTATAAGTTAAATGAAAAATTTGAAAAATTTTTGAAGGCTTCAAGTTTGGGTCATGTGCTGCAAATTCAGTCGTTATCACGCAACACACTCAAGTTAAATAGTGTGATTGTCTGCAATGCAAGCTACAGTCACCAATACGCAAGTAGCAGTGAGTTATCGGCGCAATGTCAGTAGCCTGTCGATCAACATGTCGGCCGATGATCGGACAACCACTCTTGGTCGACACATCGACCAACATCTTGGTTGATTGTCAGTCGACACATCGACCAATGCTCGACCGACAGATCTCGGTTGACATATCAGCCGAATTGTTGACCGATAAATCGGTCGAGTGTCGGTCGATATGTTGACCGATATATCGGTCGAGGGGTGCACAAAATACATGATCCAAGTTAAGTTAGTGTCTATCGGCACAAGTGTAAGCATTAAATACCTTCCAGTAACTTGGTTCTTTTTTTTTTTTCGTCTGGTCTGAACATGGCCGGATGGTAAACCCATCTCTCCTGCAAGGGAAATCCAGAAAGCAACACGGTAAACTCAGATAATTTTTTGCAGTTGTCAGGGCGTACCTAATCGATCAAAATCGATCATCAAAAATGTAATCGATTAATCGATAATACTCAATAATACTCGATATTTGTCGATTGATTAGTCAATTTCAATCGATTGAAATCTATAATCACAATTTTTTTGTCACATCGGTGGAAATCGAAAATCAATTAGCGATCTGATCTTATCATAACACTGCGTAACACTTATTACCTTCAAGCTTATCCTCAAGTACTCGTGAATGATATATTGTAGGAAGCGTTACTTTGCGTTATGGTTGCCTTGTTTATAGTTTGCAAGATATTAATGTTGTATTATGAAACAGACCGAGAAGAGGGCTCGAGATATCGTAACGAGCATGACTTTAATTGTGAAAGCAGAAACGACAGTCTCGTAACAGTTGCGGTGTTTATGTCTTAATCCTTTCCAGTTTCAAAATTTCAGTAATAAAAATCCTATAGTCAATTTTAAATAAAGTGTAAAGGGAATGTTTATCGGTTCAGTTTTAGACTACAAGTAGTCCCTCTTTCGCTTAGTCCGTCTTGCAAAACACGAAAGAAACCCGCGAGAAGAAAATGGCTGCGCGAGATCTCGCCCCCAGGATCTCGCGCGGCCTCTTTTTTCTCTTGCAGGTTTCTTTCGCATCTCGCTCGACGGACTAAGCGAAAGAGGGACTACTCGTAGTCTAGTTCAGTTTGGACTGCTGTGTATTAGTTGGAGTGAGTTGTGACTCATTCTAGAGTAAAACTGCGAACTTTATGAAAGACAATCTTCCTCCATTTACTTTTCGATATTTGTCGAACAAATCGATAAAATCAATAGCTAATTAGAGAAATCGATGAAAATCGATAGTCACAAAGAAGTGAGTGATCGATTTCAATCGATTTCCGATATTAATCGATTAATTAGTATCGATTACGATCGATTTCAATCCAGTATCGAAAATATCGATTAGGTACGCCCTGAGTTGTGAACAGGAAGATCGAGAGAGCTGATCTATTTGCAGTCAGGATATATTAAAGATAATAGACTCTATTGCAATCTTGCCTCTCTTGCTTCGATATTTCGACATATTTCTACATGTCTTCGATTTAATACTTCTTCTTCATGGCTTCCTTCACCGGTCTCGGTTCCTCCAGCTCTCTGCAGTTGCCTTGCGTTTACATGTATGTTCGTATAGTTTCAGTCAGCACCATTTGAACGTCTGTATGTTTTTGCATAACTCATGACAGGTATAAAATAAAAGCGATTAATGTTTCTTTGACCGGTTCCCTTGCAATTTTACTGCAGTTATTTCAACTATATTTTATTTACTGCCCTAGCGTTTTTGTTTTCGTTTTCTACGAAACCAAAATCGGTTTCTTCTTCCGGGAAAACTACCGTTCGTCATCAAAACGAGGCACGACTTCCTTTGGACGGTGCAAAACGTGGACCTCTCAATCTGGACCCCCTAATGCACTTATCAATTGAAATCCCGACCCCCTCCACCCCGGGCCAAGATGGGGGAATGTGGGGGATTTTTATGGCATTTGAAGGCACGGTTTGCCCGTGGGGGTGGGGGATTTCTCAACATTTGCATTTACACATTCATCGGGGTCGGGGAGCGAGGTGGGGATTTGACTCGTGCCTAGTTTCCTCACGGCAATTTCTTCACGTGGTCACTGGTGTCGCTCGCGGCTCGCTGGATTTCGTGCAGTTGTTTGGTTCGACATCTGGTTTTTGAAAGGTAAGTTTCCTAATTATTTTCCCTTTATTCCATCATTTAGATTAATCCTTTGGGATTTTGCCTTGAGCTTTCATGGTTCATTGACTGGAAAATGTTATTGTCTTTAAACAAAACTTCTCACACAATGCAGATATACGCTCTTCTACTTCTCAGTGTTTATTAAAACCATGTGGTTTCTCAAGTTCTATATTTCCTCATTCTTTAGGGTCCAAAATATAAAATATAGCTCCTAAGAACTATTTTATGCAGTCTATTTTAATATAACATCAATTTCTCCATGTTTTGTCTTGCTACACAGGGTTCTTGCATGGTATAAAATAAAAACGTCAAGATAAGATTAGATAGACAGCAGTAATTTATAATTGTTCTGGTTTGCTGGCTGTTTCCCTTCCACGTCTACGGACAGGTAAGTTTCCCTGATCTTGCTTTTATTTAATCCCTCTGACTAAAGTAATTTGACTTTCTCGCTGTGTTTTTCTCACAGGAATTCTGCAGGACCTACCAATTCCCTTTGCTTGTGAAAGTTGAAGTATGTATGGCTGTTATTTTGAATTAAACTTATCATTGATAGTCCGTCAGGGAACAACATAGGTTTCCCCACCAAGGTGGGGGTTTTACCAGTCAATATGCCCCAGAAGGGTGGGGGTTTGTTAAGATTTGTAATGGTGTCAAGTCAAATCCCCACCTTCGCCCGGGGTGGGGGGGGTCGGGATTTCAATTGATAAGTGCATAATGGATCCCCTTCTGGACACCTTTTGGATCGCCATAGCTCACTTTGGAAAAGAGTGATAGCCTGGGGACGAAGTCGCGCCGCAAGCGCTTATGGGATTATTTGGGGAGACGCAGCTCAAAACAAACATGGCGTAATCAGTGTCATAGCGTGGATTGTAGTGGTCGCACCAAGGTTTCAACAGAGCTACAGATAGCAATAAGATTGAAGTTATTGTTTTAGATCAAACATGGCGGAATTTGCGGAATCACGGGCAGTGTCATAGCGTGGGATTGTAGTGGTCACGGCAAGGTTTCAACAGAACTACAGATAGCAATATGATCGAAGTTATTGTTTTCGATCAAAAGTCAAGAGTCCCCCCCAAATAATCCCATAAGCGCTTGCGGCGCGACTTCGTCCCCAGGCTATCACTCTTTTCCAAAGTGAGCTATTTATTTTTCCTTTCCCGGCCTCCACCCCCTCCCATGTTCTCGCGTTCCGGCCTTCAATTCTCTCCCCAATATTCTCCCAGTCTACAGCCTACAACGAATCCACTATGAAAGTCACCCAAAACCGCCTGCATTGCCTGCGTAGCAGGCAATGCAGGCGGTTTTGGTGACTTTCATAGTGGATTCGTTGTAGGCTGTAGACTGGGAGAATATTGGGGAGAGAATTGAAGGCCGGAACGCGAGAACATGGGAGGGGGTGGAGGCCGGGAAAGGAAAAATAAATAGCTCACTTTGGAAAAGAGTGATAGCCTGGGGACGAAGTCGCGCCGCAAGCGCTTATGGGATTATTTGGGGGGGACTCTTGACTTTTGATCGAAAACAATAACTTCGATCATATTGCTATCTGTAGTTCTGTTGAAACCTTGCCGTGACCACTACAATCCCACGCTATGACACTGCCCGTGATTCCGCAAATTCCGCCATGTTTGATCTAAAACAATAACTTCAATCTTATTGCTATCTGTAGCTCTGTTGAAACCTTGGTGCGACCACTACAATCCACGCTATGACACTGATTACGCCATGTTTGTTTTGAGCTGCGTCTCCCCAAATAATCCCATAAGCGCTTGCGGCGCGACTTCGTCCCCAGGCTATCACTCTTTTCCAAAGTGAGCTATGGCGATCCAAAAGGTGTCCAGAAGGGGATCCATTATGCACTTATCAATTGAAATCCCGACCCCCCCCACCCCGGGCCAAGGTGGGGATTTGACTTGACACCATTACAAATCTTAACAAACCCCCACCCTTCTGGGGCATATTGACTGGTAAAACCCCCACCTTGGTGGGGAAACCTATGTTGTTCCCTGACTGACTATCAATGATAAGTTTAATTCAAAATAACAGCCATACATACCTCAACTTTCACAAGCAAAGGGAATTGGTAGGTCCTGCAGAATTCCTGTGAGAAAAACACAGCGAGAAAGTCAAATTACTTTAGTCAGAGGGATTAAATAAAAGCAAGATCAGGGAAACTTACCTGTCCGTAGACGTGGAAGGGAAACAGCCAGCAAACCAGAACAATTATAAATTACTGCTGTCTATCTAATCGTATCTTGACGTTTTTATTTTATACCATGCAAGAACCCTGTGTAGCAAGACAAAACATGGAGAAATTGATGTTATATTAAAATAGACTGCATAAAATAGTTCTTAGGAGCTATATTTTATATTTTGGACCCTAAAGAATGAGGAAATATAGAACTTAAGAAACCACATGATTTTAATAAACACTAAGAAGTAGAAGAGCGTATATCTGCATTGTGTGAGAAGTTTTGTTTAAAGACAATAACATTTTCCAGTCAATGAACCATGAAAGCTCAAGGCAAAATCCCAAAGGATTAATCTAAATGATGGAATAAAGGGAAAATAATTAGGAAACTTACCTTTCAAAACCAGATGTCGAACCAAACAACTGCACGAAATCCAGCGAGCCGCGAGCGACACCAGTGACCACGTGAAGAAATTGCCGTGAGGAAACTAGGCACGAGTCAAATCCCCACCTCGCTCCCCGACCCCGATGAATGTGTAAATGCAAATGTTGAGAAATCCCCCACCCCCACGGGCAAACCGTGCCTTCAAATGCCATAAAAATCCCCCACATTCCCCCATCTTGGCCCGGGGTGGAGGGGGTCGGGATTTCAATTGATAAGTGCATTAGGGGGTCCAGATTGAGAGGTCCACGTTTTGCACCGTCCAAAGGAAGTCGTGCCTCGTTTTGATGACGAACGGTAGTTTTCCCGGAAGAAGAAACCGATTTTGGTTTCGTAGAAAACGAAAACAAAAACGCTAGGGCAGTAAATAAAATATAGTTGAAATAACTGCAGTAAAATTGCAAGGGAACCGGTCAAAGAAACATTAATCGCTTTTATTTTATACCTGTCATGAGTTATGCAAAAACATACAGACGTTCAAATGGTGCTGACTGAAACTATACGAACATACATGTAAACGCAAGGCAACTGCAGAGAGCTGGAGGAACCGAGACCGGTGAAGGAAGCCATGAAGAAGAAGTATTAAATCGAAGACATGTAGAAATATGTCGAAATATCGAAGCAAGAGAGGCAAGATTGCAATAGAGTCTATTATCTTTAATATATCCTGACTGCAAATAGATCAGCTCTCTCGATCTTCCTGTTCACAACTCAGGGCGTACCTAATCGATATTTTCGATACTGGATTGAAATCGATCGTAATCGATACTAATTAATCGATTAATATCGGAAATCGATTGAAATCGATCACTCACTTCTTTGTGACTATCGATTTTCATCGATTTCTCTAATTAGCTATTGATTTTATCGATTTGTTCGACAAATATCGAAAAGTAAATGGAGGAAGATTGTCTTTCATAAAGTTCGCAGTTTTACTCTAGAATGAGTCACAACTCACTCCAACTAATACACAGCAGTCCAAACTGAACTAGACTACGAGTAGTCCCTCTTTCGCTTAGTCCGTCGAGCGAGATGCGAAAGAAACCTGCAAGAGAAAAAAGAGGCCGCGCGAGATCCTGGGGGCGAGATCTCGCGCAGCCATTTTCTTCTCGCGGGTTTCTTTCGTGTTTTGCAAGACGGACTAAGCGAAAGAGGGACTACTTGTAGTCTAAAACTGAACCGATAAACATTCCCTTTACACTTTATTTAAAATTGACTATAGGATTTTTATTACTGAAATTTTGAAACTGGAAAGGATTAAGACATAAACACCGCAACTGTTACGAGACTGTCGTTTCTGCTTTCACAATTAAAGTCATGCTCGTTACGATATCTCGAGCCCTCTTCTCGGTCTGTTTCATAATACAACATTAATATCTTGCAAACTATAAACAAGGCAACCATAACGCAAAGTAACGCTTCCTACAATATATCATTCACGAGTACTTGAGGATAAGCTTGAAGGTAATAAGTGTTACGCAGTGTTATGATAAGATCAGATCGCTAATTGATTTTCGATTTCCACCGATGTGACAAAAAAATTGTGATTATAGATTTCAATCGATGAAATTGACTAATCAATCGACAAATATCGAGTATTATTGAGTATTATCGATTAATCGATTACATTTTTGATGATCGATTTTGATCGATTAGGTACGCCCTGACAACTGCAAAAAATTATCTGAGTTTACCGTGTTGCTTTCTGGATTTCCCTTGCAGGAGAGATGGGTTTACCATCCGGCCATGTTCAGACCAGACGAAAAAAAAAAAAGAACCAAGTTACTGGAAGGTATTTAATGCTTACACTTGTGCCGATAGACACTAACTTAACTTGGATCATGTATTTTGTGCACCCCTCGACCGATATATCGGTCAACATATCGACCGACACTCGACCGATTTATCGGTCAACAATTCGGCTGATATGTCAACCGAGATCTGTCGGTCGAGCATTGGTCGATGTGTCGACTGACAATCAACCAAGATGTTGGTCGATGTGTCGACCAAGAGTGGTTGTCCGATCATCGGCCGACATGTTGATCGACAGGCTACTGACATTGCGCCGATAACTCACTGCTACTTGCGTATTGGTGACTGTAGCTTGCATTGCAGACAATCACACTATTTAACTTGAGTGTGTTGCGTGATAACGACTGAATTTGCAGCACATGACCAAACTTGAAGCCTTCAAAAATTTTTCAAATTTTTCATTTAACTTATACATCTGACAGTCTAAGCTTTTGACCGATATACCACTGACAGTCAACTGATATTCCACTGACAATCAATGGTCAGCGTATCGACCGAGTGCAGGGCTCAAAATAATTTTTGAACGGTGGCCGATCGTGTTGATCGGCCAAACCAATTTTAGCTCGGTCATGTCTCGTTTTTGACCAGTCAAAATATTGAAAATACTTATTTTGAAGAAAAGTGTGTGTATCATTTGAATATGTTTGCGATTTGCATTTCCACAGGCAATGGGCTCAGACTGCATTCTACTCGACATGTAACTTTGAAATGCAGGGCTGCCAGTGATAACAACAATCAAAACTCGCTTTATTATTTTTTTTATGCAAATGCTCATTAACTGTAGTTACTCTGCACATTGTTTTATATTAATTTACGACTTATGTTGGATGCGATTTTGGTTGTAAACACTGAGTTTCTATAAACACTAATTGGGCTGCAGAGGCTCGTACTACGAGCGAAAGATCACTGCCTTTGCTCGGCCGGGCTGCCTGTGGCTCGGCACGCTCGGCTAGGTTTGGTCGGCATGTAGGAAATACAAGAAATGCCAACAGCTTCATATCAACTGTGTCCAGAGGATCTGCTTTCTTGGCTTTTAGATATCTTTCAATGTATCTTGTGAGACTAATTTCCCAGATCAAGCCAGCAGAAGAATCTAAATAACTATCGAGGTTAGATCTCACTTAAGTAAAACCGATCTTGTTCGTGGGCAAAGCTTTGCAGTGGGGCTTTCAATAAGGGTGTGCAGGAAGTTAAACATGCCTTTTGATGCTTTTTCAGGTCTGTTGGAAAGCTATTGAAAGCACTGTTTACCGGAATTTGTTAGCAATTATTATGATCAGGAAGCTATCAAAACTTCAAAATGCACTGAGATTTACCTTAGAACTGTTGATAAAATAACGCCTGAGATTAGCGAGAAAGTCTATCACAAGGCTAAAAGCCACATTTTAGTCACATTTAATCTATATTAAACAGTTAGATAATCCATGGCCATATTTAAGTCATGTTTAATTACCAGAAACGTGACTTAAATTGACGACTTAATCATAGTCAGGTTTTAGTCTCCCTTAAACGTACATTAATTTTGTCAGAAGATTTAAATGCATTTAGGTAAACAGTAAATATGTTGTGTATTTGTGATTTTGTTTAGGCTCATTAAATGGGCATTTAAGTGAGTAAATTTAACTTTTCAGTAATTGAAACCATAAAATCACTATATTACGGGACACTTCACTGGAAAGGTATGTTTGTGTTATGTGAGCCAGTTAGGCGAAATGAGACACACTGCGTGAAATGAGTAATTTCGTGGAATTTACGGGGCCGTGAAATTCCTCGACACTCGGCGTGTCCTAGATCAGAACGTGACGTTTGAAGAAACGTGACGGGTCGGAGAGTGCCATTTTCCTGATACATACGCTGTGGCGTGCGAGGAAAAAATATGGCCTGGGTACGTCATGTGCGGTGTAATAAGCCAATTAATTGACGGAGCTCATTTATCTTTACCCGAAACTAAATTTTTCTGACTTGCATTTCGTTTGGTCGCTTCAGAATGTTCAAGTCAACAAGGTGCGAAGATCTACACTGAACTTACACTATTTTGTTAATGCCATCGAATGTATTCTGTTCAGAATCTTGCATGGAGGCACAACTCAAAATTCATATCAGTCTTTACTATAGACACACTGTAGCTCTTTTCACTCACATTATGCATCTTTACGATACTTTACAGATCACGGAAAGGCATCTGCACTTCCTTAATCCAGACTGTAATTGCAAGGAAAAAAAAACAAGCAAACAGCAAAAACAACGTTACAACAGCAATAACAAAATGCTAAATGAATAGCATTTTTTATCACTTCGGAAAAGACTGGCTGAGGGATAACAAAATAGCTGTTTGGCACCAAAACAAGAACAGTATTTTATCACATAATTTTATTACACAACCAATCTGATCTTGGAATTACATTTTACGACAGTTAATAGTAACAAAACAAAGAAGGCGAAAGAAATTTTACCGTTTGTTTCTACTTATATTATAAACCGGTTACAACGAATCTTAAGAAAAAAGATTCTCATTAAACACTTACATATTATTCAACAGCAACCTAGACTTGCACATATCTTTAACCATCCATCAATTGTATCTTACAGGAAGGAAAAATCACTGAAGGACGTTTTAGTTCGCGCAAACGTTCCTTCGATCACGCCGCAATCATAAAAACTTGTAAACAAAGAAGCACTTTCAAAAGGTTTGTTTTCAAACCAGAAGGAATTTACATATGACCTTCTGCTAGCAACACGCTCAGCTTGCGTTCGCGCATCTCAACTGAGCAAACAAAAATAGCCTCTGATCATTTACTAACCGCTCCTTCGTTTTCGCTTGAAACTTTCAGTTGATCATTTATAGCGAACGTAGAAGCGGAGGAAAAAAAAAACATCGCAGCGGAACTATGGGCGGCCGTCACCACCAAAAATACAAGATTGTTAAACGGCACAGACCAAACATAAATGGTGTAGTGATGGTTTGCGAAATGGAATAAATGATTGAGAAATGATACTGTCTAAATACAAAGAGTTAGGTGTTCTTGTGTTAAACGGTCTACTGAAACAGTAAACGATTTAGACAATTTAGAAATGGTTCAGTCACCGATATCAAAATGGAACAAACTAATAAGAATCAGTTTATTTAAATGAGAATTCATCTGACCACGATACGTAGAATGATTAGGTCTGACAACAAACGGTCAAGTGTTCTGTTTCAAAATGGTTTTATTAATGGTGGGACGGTTGAAGTAATCGGCAAATCATTTAATTCACCAAGAAATGGTTCAACTCACCGATCAATGGTTTAGTGTAGTGTCAACTGATTTAATGCAGACACAAATAGTGCAGTACGAAGTCAAATCATTCGTGCAAACAGCAAATAGTTTAACTTGATGTCGAGCTGTTCAGTCATAGAAGGAATGGTCCAGTGTAATTTGAAATGATTGAATGAAATTAGAAGTGATTTAGCGTGGCATGAAACGAAACAGCCTACTTTGCGCGCCGAACCGCAAAAAATACAAAAGTGAAGTGGACAAGTCAAGACTGAAATGATTCAGTCAATGGGGGGTCTGACGTAATACCATCTTATTTGGCGCCAAAATAGCAGAGTGAATGACCCTGGTCACATCGACTTTTGTCGGCGACCTTGGCCAAGCGTGTTTCGGTCAACTTCGGTAAAATTGCTTCTTTTTATTTCATTTTGCAATGGATTTCTGTCCAGAAGATATGTCTTTCAGAGTGCCAGTGGGGATCTAGAAATTATGACAATATTTCTGAGATCAGATGGATATCTTCCATCTTCCTTCTTTCGCGGCCAAAAAGGGCAGCAGAAGTCCAAATATTAGACAAGTAAGCTAAGAAGCCTGCCAATAATATCTTCGCTTGATTGTCGAAAATTTTGGCTCTGCCTCGGTTTAAGAACCTGTGAAACTCACAAGTGACGTAAAACAAAGAAAAACAAAGAAGTCAACATAATAGACCCTAACCCTAACAATAGCTACAAAGCCAATTTATCACAGGAAAAAAAAGATAAAGACGTTATTGGCCGGCTCAGGATCGGTCCGTATAGGGATTTTATCTGTGTATCTCGCTGCCACTATTAACAGCAAATAATATTATTAGATAAGTTGTGGCAATGGGTATTATGCATGTATTATGTAAGACCTGAATGCATTGAGGTTACCTTGAACTTAAGGTAAGGTATTATGCAAGGCTTGAATGCTTTGATCACAAACATCAGTGCATTCAAGTCTTGCATAATGCCTTTCCTTAAGTTCAAGGTACTAGTTAACTTTGACTTTTTTCTTTTCTTTCTGAAGCAAGTATATTTAGCTTAATCTGGAGTGCACCAACCATAAGCTTTAGCAATGTGCACACAAGACTTCTGTATATTTGTTTTTTCAGGTTAATCATTTCTCAAACAAAAATTGCATTTGAGCAAAATGGTGACATCCTTGTAATTGTGGGTCCTGGGTTGTTCAAAACAGATAAATCCTGGATAAGTGTGAATTTTGATTTTACTTTCATAGCTTTTCAGTTAAGGTACAGTGTAACTGTTTATACTTTGTATATCAGTTTTACGAATGACTTATGTCAACCCCAAGACATAATCGGTAAAAAACTTTAATATTTTTAAAACAGTTGCTTCTTTGCCTTTTTACATGTATGCTGGATAAGTGTGTATTGACTAAAAAGGACCCAGGACAAAAGAAGTTTTGTAACAAAACACTTTAAACCTCATTTGTCTGCATTCGAGAAATAGTCATATTTACTATTTGCATGTGATATGTGATTTCTGACAAAGTAGGTCTACAACATAATAGTTTTATGTGTACATGTAAAGTCTTCGATGATCAGGAAAAGTGAAATGTTTCAGTTACATGTAATTAAAAAGAGGTTTGAAACTTAAACCAAGGAAGTGTGTGTTCCATGTGTTGGGTGGGCTTGCCGCAAAGTGATGAGTGGTCATACGGAGTAAAGTATTTAACAAACAAATGTTCAAATGGGAAATTAAATAAGAAAACAGTTTAATCCCAGGTGCTTTCCAAAGCACACAATCAATTTGACTCGATGATTAAGTTGTTAAATTTCAGTAAATGGGTTTAGTTATGATGTTTTGATTACATTTAATCTTCACTTAAACCTGCATTAAGGTTTAGCCTTGAGAGTATTTACGATAGGTTTAATCTCGAATTAAACATAGATATAATTTTCTTAAACGTTCACTTAAATGTATTAAACACAAGTTTAAGATAAGATAAATTCAAGTTTAAGTGCGCCAAAATGTGTTTTTTTGTCTTGTGTATGTCACTACTCACTTCAAAACTCATCATCATCATCTTCATAAAGTTTTCAATGTCGCGTACAACAGAGAAGCCCATTCTATGCGGTGCCTGATTGAACTCCTGAAATTTACTAATGGCAAAGTACTGTTAGTTTGCCACATTCAAGGAAGTAGATTTACAAAAGAAGACTTCGATAAAATCTGCCAGGAACACTCGGATGGCACTGCAAGAATAAACGATATTGCATTATTGTTTCGATCTATAGATGCTCGCCCTGGAAACCGACCTTTTTTCGTTATTTTGATCAGTGCTAGCAAACATTTACCGGAAATCTGTTAGGTGGTCAACTTTTCAGCACAGTCATGTACACATCCTATTGCAAAATGGAGACAAATTTAAAGAAACATTGTTGATTCAAAGCATTTTAAGATGAATTATTTTCTCATGATCTTGCTGATGATAAAAGAAGCTACGAACACGATATTTCCTATAGATATACTTTTCTTTTAATAAACCACACGAGTGCTATTTTTCCCGCCCGCAAGACAATTAAAACTGTAACCGGGAGTTAATACAAGACATTGATGGATGCGATGTTTATTGTTGTCTAGTCTTTTTAGTGGATTTACAGAGGTAGGTGTTTCCTTGTTATTTCAGCAAACAGCTAAGACGCCACAGGATTCACAAAACCGAAGATCATGACCGTTTCATCTGTAATTTCCTATTTTGTAACTACAAGCTGCTGAGATATCTTAATTGATTTAACTGTTTATATTTGCCAGAAATAAAGCAAATATTTTTTTCTAGTTAATTATTTGGAAACCGCGTTTGTGACCGGTCAAAATGACCGCCAAATCCAAATTTTGTCCAGACAAATAGTCATATTGGGTGGACATTGTCCGATGACCGGCCGTTAATTTGAGCCTTGGAGTGTCGGCCGCTATATTGACCGATATATCTGCCGATAGTCG
Organism: Platygyra sinensis; assembly: GCA_019787425.1. Lineage (NCBI taxonomy): Eukaryota > Metazoa > Cnidaria > Anthozoa > Scleractinia > Merulinidae > Platygyra > Platygyra sinensis. The sequence continues at coordinate 13,532 of JAHPZR010038568.1, read as the reverse complement.
GTCAATATGTCGACCTTGACTCGGCCGATATCTCGGTTGATACATCAGTCAATACGTCGACTGACATATCTCGGTCATTATATCGGCTGAGAGTCAGTCTATATGTCGACCGACACATTGGTCGAGTGTCAGTCGATATGTTGACCGATATATTGGTCTAGGGGTGCACAAAATACACATGATCCCTTATCTCTACAAGTCTATGCACCTGTCAATGGTTTCCTGGTGAGTTCAACATAAAATTGTCTCCTGAGTTGAGAATTTGAATTGACAAGTCTGTTTTGCCGCATGGTTGGGAAGATTGTCAACATTGGGTTGATAGGGACAGTTGCAATATCAAACACCATTTAAAACCTACCTTAATTGTGTCAAACCAGTGGCATTTTGGAGTGTTCGTATTAGATCAGTGTCAGATCTTTTACGTTATAACAACTTTTCTTCCTTGCACTATCAGCCGTTAATTAGTTCACCACTAAATTTTCTTCAATTCTTATTGGTATCGATCACATGATGCGATAGTGTTCATCCGCGGAGAGACACTTTCAGTCCATAGTACCCGTCCACTGAAAATACATGGATGTAGTCATCCATTTAATTTTTTCTTTCATCTCAAAAAGTTGAAAATAATTCAATTGAAGTCTAATTGATTTTTGAACTAGTGCAGGGAAGAATATTTAGTGGTGAACAATAAAGACAGTAGTGTGTTTATGTCTCAAAACTATCCGTCTGATAGTTGCCCCTTGGAAATTTGATGTTCTTAGAACTAGCATATTTGCCCTTGAAGCTTCGGTTCTCAAACAAATATTTGTTTTAAGAACATCAAATTTCTGCAGGGCAACTACAGTATCAGCTGATAGTTCCTCAATGGAAACACTCTATTGTTTAATTCCTATGATTTTGGTGCAAGGAGTGGTTGTGTGACATAAAGGAAATTTATGATGCAAATCCTGTGTGTAGGCTGATTTGATTAAGAAAGGGAAATAACTCCTAACACTGTGGGTTGATTTGTTTAGCACAGGAAATAGTTTCTACAGATGTAATTCTAAAACTATGACAAAAATATTTGCATTATTATGTCTATTATGCTTTTTGTGAACCTGGTCACAACACGTTCCCACCTCCAGGAAGGCGATTCAGCACATTTCTACATTCCCCGCAAAAATTGATTGATGCATGTCACTTTTAGCCAATGGGATTTCGCTTCACCCAGGCGAAGTAGAAATGATTAATGTCTGTTCTGCTACGCAGCGAACAGAGTCGAGGTTTGGCTGGAATGCAAAGGGACAAGGCACCAGTAGAGTGGCCCCGAAACGACGGCGGGGACCCGACTGAGGGATCGATGCTTGGACGGTTGCTATGGAAACCGACGCCAAACAGACGAACTGAAAGCGAGCAAGGCTCCAAGCAGTACGAGGGGTAAAGAACGTGGTGCCTGACACTTTGCACTCTCCGATGAATAACGAGTGGGTAAGAAGAAAATTTAGTGGACGTGAGGATAAACAGTTACCGACTGTAATCGCAGTCAAAAGGACACGACAGTGCAACCTACCGCGAAGCACGTACACACTGCGAGGGGTGGTGACCAGCGGGTTACTCTGACCCAAGTCAGTAGAAATGAACAAGCCGGTATAAACGAACGGCACACACATAGTTGTTTCCGGTGCGATAGGATACTGATGAGACCAGGTGTCCCATTAATATTTGCAGCGGCACCTCTTCACCGGTGAACAAGAGAGGACAGCGTAAAACAGCCCTAGCGTCGTTGGCTGAGGCGAATGAAAACGTGACTTCGAATACGTACAGAGGAACGATGAGGAACAAACGACTGAAGACGTGGTAACGACGGTCCGTCAGCGGACATGCCCGACCGGGGCGAGTGAGGGCGGGAACGAGACCGGCGGTGGTTTGGATGGCAGGGCTGTGGAGGGCGCTGGAGTTACGGTAAAACTGCTATAATTAGAAGTGTACCGAGCGTAAACTCAAGGACGACCCAGATCGACGTAAGGCTGATTTCATCATAACCTGCCTGTCCTGGAAGAGATCCTGAGGGGGGGGGGGGGGGGGGGTGGGTGGGTGGGTGCCGAAATCCGCAATAGGCGAGGCGAAAGTTGATTGCGGCGAACGGAGTCCCGTGGTACTCCTGCGTGATAAAATTGATTGCGTCGGCACGCTCGTGGAAAAATAGAGAGACGGGGTCACCATGAATACCGTCGTTGTCCCCGCTATGGATGCAATGAATGCACGATCGACCGAGACTTCCCGCGACGGCCGCCTTTAGAAAGATGCTAAAGCGGTTGAGGTCCAACGGGCTGGCAAGTATCAATAAAGTTCTGTCAGTCTTACATACCGGTATTCAAAATTCTTCCTAAATATTTACCTGGCCGGCTCAAACACCATTTTCGCGTGATGAGAGCAACTTGTGAACTTTTCTCGTGGGAAAGTATGCCTGGGAAACATGCCGAAACAGAGCGAACTAAACCTCAGGAAATTCGGATTGACCAGTCCACAATTTTCCAGAAAATCAAATCCTAACGTGGAATATAGGCAATCAAGTACAGGCTCGAACTGTGGCAGATTATTTTGCATCCAGTGTAGTGTAGACTCGAAAGACTTGCTGCCGTCTTGTAGCTTTTCACGGCTGAAGGAACTGGGGCAGATTCTTACCGCGGGTGGAAATGCCAAATGGAACAGGAAATTTCCGAAATTTCCAAATTTCCAGAAAAAAGGACAACCTCGAGAGGTGGACCGAAATTTTTGAAACGATTTTCCAGAAACTTTCTGTTCCATTAAATTTTGAACCGGGATTTCCGGAAATTTTGGTCGAATGGAACGCGCCCATTAACTTCTGTCAATCAAAGATAGACACCAAAAAATCTTATTTCATGGCGGCAAGCTCTCCCTACTCGCCCCTGCCCCAATCCTCTCGCGGCTCGCGCCCAAAATAAATCTCGCGTGAGACCCAAAAATCTCCCACGTGAGACCCAAATAGAGAGCTTGCTTGCAGGCTACGCAAAATGAAACCCCATTAGCCAAAATCAATACGCTATTTGTCACCAAAATGGGGCCACACATACCATCATAGCCCATAGAAGGGAGTTTCCACCCCACCTGGAGTTGGTCATGGTGCATATTTTATTAAGATGTAGTGGAACCAAAATACCCATAGTGAGAACAAACGAGCCTGGTGTGTCACCGAAACATACCAGAAAAGGTATGTTTAAGGTATGAATATTGAATAACTGAGTTAATTGTGTGTAGTAAATCCACCAACCAGCATTTTATTAAACCAAATATTGACGGATCATGTGTACTTAAGGCATCTGTCGGCCGAGTATCGGTCGATACTATCGGCCGATATGGCGACCGACTCTCGGCCGATATATCGACCGACACTCGGCCGATATGTCGGCCGAGTGTCGGTCGAGTGTCGGTCGACATGAACCGACAAGCATGTCGGCCGACACCCGGCCGATACTTCACCGCCACTCGGCCGCGACTCGGCCGCGACTCGGCCGCGACTCGGCCGCCACTCGGCCGATACTTTACCAATACTCGGCCAACACTAAGCTCACTTGGTCAGCTCTTGGTACCGAGATCTTCCCTACTCTACTGAGAGAGGCTTTCAGTGGCCGTCGTCCTTTTTTGGCCTTAGACTCCGGCAATATTCATGTCTTTTTTTCCAGCTATGTTTGTTCCTCGTCATCGCTTTTATATACGACCCTCGTTACTTTATGATGCAGCAGCATTTGGGGATTGTTGCTTTTGGAGGCTCGTTATTTTTAGGGGGGCAAAAGATGATATAAAAAGTTGGTACGATTGCGCTCTCTTCCTGCCACATAGATGGGTTTTTCAGTTCTAGACCCCGTGATATTTCACAACTCTTCGTGGCATAAGCAAGACCTTCCCTGTTGCAGAGTGCGTTTTATTCAGAGTACAAGACACAGAAAAAGGGTTCGAGAAATGTAGTAAACACCCATCTGCGCGTTTTTTTTTTTTTTTTTTTTTTTTTTTACATTTCAGTTTCTCCGGTTCTCAAATACAAGTCGTGTTTTACCATACGTATTATCATACGTATTTGACCTGAATATTGATCATTGGGAAATAAATATGCTATAGAACCTGGGCCTCTGTCTTTGATTGAGGTGGGCTTGTTGAGGGTAGGCTACCTAATTTGGGAGGAGCTGTTATTTTTGGGGAGTCGCTACTTTCGGGATCTAACTGAGGCCACAATCTTTTGATGATACTTTCGGGGGGGGGAGGGGGGGTTTGTCTCGCAAGTTTACGTTACGTGTTGTAACAGTCGCTGCTTCAGCTGTCAACTGCGATTGCTTTTTCAGGGTTGATGTAACCGAAGTTACGCGTAGTCGTGTACCAAACCCTTTATTTATAACTTGCACTCGTACGGTACTACATATAAACCAGAAAAATAAAAATAAAAAATTAGTAATAGAAAATAATAGCTAACCAAAATAACAAACAAGAAGGAACGGATAATACGAAGAAAGGTTTACCTTAACGTTGTCCTGACTTCACGAGATAAAAAAAATACTTGCTGCTTAAAAACTTAAAAGTAGCGTAAAAAACGAAGACCTAGGTCCTATTTATTCTAAAAAGGCTTGACAAGCGATTACGTAACAACACGAAGTAACGAAAACAAGCGTTCCTACAAACAATAAAGCGGACAAAAACGAATACTAACGACTAACGAACTAGTGTTAAATACCAAAAAATAGAAGAACAGTTAAATAAAGAAAACAAAGGGAAACAAACCAAAAAAAAACCTAATTTGAATGTTTCGCTCTAACAGTTGTTAGTTACCTTTGTTCGGCATTTCCTCATTTATTCCCTCCTTCGTTCATTCGTAAGCCGCGCAATGAAAGTTGTAAGAGTTATCGCATAATTCCAGAAAGAATAAAAGCAAGAAGGAAAGAACTTATCCATATACCTTCACTCAGTGTCTCCAGAGACATAATGGAATCCGTGGTAGGAAATATCATTCAGCATGCGGGTATGGGGGATGACAGGCCGAGTGAGCGGACAAGATGTGAACGTTAATCCTGAGCTAAATGAGCTTTTAAAATATCTTTGCACAATATTGATTTTTGAGTGTATTTGGTGTCTAGATTGTGCTAAATAATTGGGCCGCCACGAAGCTCTTCGGAACGTCTCACAGGATTGGTTGAGAAAATTATATACATACAATGGTAACAATGGACCCTAGCCCTAAAACAATAGAGCTTCGTGCCAACAAGATCCAATGAAATTAGAGGTTCTAGAGAGCTTCGTGACAACAGAAATAATTTGGAGCTTGTTGCAGTCAGTCATCAAGGCCTGATAGAGACGCAATAACTCCTTGTAGACTGTTTATTAGCATCGAACCTACGACTAGTGCTATTTTACGTGATTTTCTTTCTTTTTTAGATTTTGCTTTTTAGAGGAAGAAAGAATGTTACACGCTTATTAAAAATATATATGTATGGATTTATGAAAACAGTGCTAAAGAATTGAAATCGAGCCCTAAGCGGGCGTTTTTTTTTTCTCGCCAGAAACTATCTCCAAAGGTGAAGATATAAAAATTAAAAGGAAACTCAGTCCTTTTTTTCTTCCTCCACCCATTTATCTTCCTTTCATTGCCCTCCTTTCTCTATTTTGTGCGCGTTTACATGGCTTGGAGGCGGCCTAAAAGTTAAGTGAAATCAACTGAAGGTGAAATAAAGGTGATAGGGGTCGAATTCCTCGCAATTTTCATAAATCCAAAATGTATTGGTACAGAATAACGAAAAATGGTCTCGAATGGGCCAGTTTGCTTCCAGATGCCTTAGAAAGAAAAACGTATTTTCTAAACGATGACATTTCAGCCTTTCAGGGGCATTTAGTCATGCTCCGTGGTAATATATGTATGGATTTATGAAAACGGTGCTATAGAATTGAAATCTCCAAAGGTGACGATATAAAAATTAAAAGAAAGTCAGTCCTTTTTTTTCTTTCTTTACCCGTTTATGTTCTTTCCATTGTCCTCCTTTCTCTATTTTTTGCCCGTTTACTTGGTTTGAAAGCGGCGTAAAAGTTTCGTTAAATCAAGGTGAAATAAGGACGATAGGGGTCAAATTTCTAAGCACCATGTTCATAAATCCAGACATATAGAAGACCATATAATTGTATCGTAATTACAAATTTTCAGTTTTCAAACCTGAAACATATACATAAACATATACTTAAACTTTGAAAATTGAAGCTTCTATAGTCTTAGTAAATATATTCTCATTAAAAAATAACGTATCTCAAAGTGGATGTTGGTTTGCAATGTCCTGTAATAATCTTCGAAAACATCCATTTGGGTGAGGATCTCCATACCATCTCCTCCACATAAATTCTTGCAGGTACTCCATCAAAAAGTCAGGATTTGTATTACCCTTCATCAATTTAAACTTCTCTTTTGCTGTGCACCAGTTACTTTCATCGTGTTGTGTGTGGACGCCTGTGACTGGGTCGACAAAGTGCAGAGAATGGTTCACTGATCCGTGTTGCAAACCCAGTCTTCTTTGTAGCTGTCGATATGCTGCCCACTGGTCGGTGTGCACTATTGAACCAGGTTGAACTTTCCGTCTAATAATGGCCAGAAGTGTAGCCGCATTACGTCGCCTAACGAGCTGTAAGTACGGTCTAGCTGGTGTGTATTGCGTATCGAACAATCCTAGCAGACATCTCTCTCTTCTAGCGCGGCGTCCCCTATGAAACTAAAAATAAAGAAAGGTTTTGTCGGTTCCCTTTTTGGTTTGGCCATGGTAACTTTACTTGATTGCGTCGTGCAAAAATGCGAAACATTTCCCGACCAAACTCTTCTGTTATGCCAATAATAAGCGTACCACAACGGTTTGATTATAATGGTCACTTAAGAAGTCTTAAGAAGTCTTAACTGCTAATTGTTTTCTTGTAGAAGTGTTCATTAGCCTACTTTTTTTCTTTTTCGTCTTTTGGCGGCGAAGCTGCGATTGTGATCGAGGAAGTCACGAAAACAAACAAAGAAAACCTCTGGCACCCAGGATAACTGTATGCAACGGATTTTACGTATCACACACAGCAATCGTGACCGTTAGCGAGTCCTCTAAAGAAAACTGAACCCTAAAGCGATCTAATTGGTTTAAAATAACCCCAAAAGAGTAATAATAATATTTCTCCGTAAATCATTTCCAATTGATTAGTCTCTATACTGCCCTCTACTTGTATGACAGCGTGTATCAAGGGCAAGACATAACCTACTTACCTTTGACTTGTGATTGAATTTTGACTCATCAATTTGAATAATGACACCTGGTCCGCCAAGCATTGGAATTGGATGCAAGATCAACGCACACCATGCAACTTCTCGACATTGTCTTGCCAGTTTTATGAGAGTTTTACGTGAAGCAATCCCCTCCAAAGACATCACTCTCAATGAATCCCTCTGTGCCCACTTCCAAAGAAACTGCAAGTGTTGTTGTAGAGATATTCTGCTAGCTTCGAAATATGACCCTGTTCTGACAGATCTGGACAGCTTGCATCGGTGGCACTTCCTGGTTAATTAAAAAAAAGAAAGTAAACATGGAAAGACTCCCGCCTAGATTCAGGTCACTGCAATTTTTCTCATGCAAGATAGGCCCTGTTCGCACTACGCGAAATTTTGTTTGTTTTGCAAAAAAATCTGTCAACGCGAAGCGATTTCTAGTGCGAACGATTTTTTGCACCCACCAAAATTTTTGCAAGCGCTACGAAACTTCAAAGACTCCGTCGACTAGCTTTGGAGGCTGTAAAAATTTTGTCAGGCGAGAAAATCCTTTGTTCCTTGACATCCATCCGTCATTGGGTCATCAAATTTGAAACATATGGACTACGAAGCGAACGTGACCGTATGACTTCCAGCGAGTGTTCTCTCTCGGAACATATTAAGACCCTCAGTAAATCGTGAAATGAATCTCTACCCATTCGCATATTTCTTCTGAACAAGATCTCAGGAAAATGGCGCTGGAGAAATATCAAGTGCGGGTGAAAACGACGGTGTCTTCGCAGCTGAATTAAAACCTCCATAATCCTTAACACGCGTAGCAATCAAAACTATAACTAATTGTTGATTTAGCAAGAACAGGTTCTGCATGAAAAGCAAAAGGCAATAAAGTGCCATAAAAAATTTCGGGGAGCATTTTATATTCACAAATCCGACAGGAAACTTCGCGCGAAACAGACACCGACACACATTTCACGACATCTTGATGTAAATTGATCAAGTGAACTGTCACTAAAAAAAAATCGTATCTTCATGTGCGAACAGGGTTGCGAAAACAAAAAATTGGTGATTACAAAATTTTCGGTTTTTTTGCAAGCGCGAAATTCAAATTTTCGTCTTAGTGAACAGGGCCATATACCGACAAATCTTTTTCACCACATTTAAAGAGATTATGGAGATGCCATGCTGCCCGGAGACTCAACAAAAAAAGCGTGGGAGACTCAACAAAAATTACAATAGCACTTTTTCTAATTTTGTTCAGATAGCCAAATTCCATGAAATACATCACTCTTTAGCAAACTTAACAGCTATCTGTGTAATTGTCGCGTCACGCAAAGCTAAAAACCCAAGCATATGAACCCATTGAGTATGCCATATATTTGTCATTAAGTAGCATGTCTTTCCATTATTACTTGATAACGCTAGGACAAAAATCCCTCGCTGCGAAACTCAGTTTAAAACCGTGTCAGGAGTTCAGATGAATCCAGGCGGTTCGATTCTTCTGTCGGTGGAGCGGATCTCAAATAGTAATTAAGAATCGAGATTTCAACCGCTCCACTCAGTAGCCCGCTAAAAGATATGCTTTAGCGCACGATATAATTGCAATGAATATATTCAGTCGTTCTTATTTATTTCGGTTTACCATTTCAACGGTCCAGTTGGATTTTCCAGTTCCACGGCCAGGACTTTCCTATGATTAACTCTTTCGGAGATTCCCTCTTTTAGAGTTTCCCTCTTTTAGAGATTTTAGAGATTCCCCGTTTTAAAGATTCCTCCTTTTAGAGATTCCCCCCTCTGGAGATTCCCCGTTTTAGAGATTCCCCGTTTTAGAGATTCTCTCTTTTAGAGAGTCCCACTTTTACTGAGAGATTCCACCTTCCCAGTTCCCAGATACCCGTTCCTCCATTCACCATTCTCTGTGGCTGAATGACAGAACCATATCACGAACCAAGGCGAGTGAGCATTTTTAGTGATACTGAATAAAGAGGCCACTTCATCAAGCGGCCAGTCCTGCCAGTTATTCGACTCCTGAAGGGTGACCGTTATTTACAGGTTCGACTGTATATCTGCAACAGCCCCACCACACTTGCCGTTCAGATATGGTTTTGAGAGATAACCCAAAACCAGGTTTAGTTTAAGAGGTAACCTGGTCTACACAAAACCCTGGTACGTACCACTGGTATCCGTCGCGCTTTCTTCGGCAGTCGTTAAGGTTCATTCTGTTTCCACAGCCCGTACAATTAACGTTTCTCTTCAGAAGCCTTTTTCTCTGCATCCATCGAATTAGACGAAACTTGGTCCTTAGATGAGAAGAGTAAATAAGAGGGGCAAGTATTTCGCGAAAATAGTTTGGCATGTCCAAAAAACAAGCTTTATCGAGGGCGTCAACACAGAGTCAGAGCGTAAATAAATGAATTAATACTGATAAAAAGTTTAACATATACGTTCATTGTGGGTGTGACAAAAGTCAAAGGACTTTCCGCGGAAATAGAAGAATTACCAGGGAAAAGTTTGGCGTGTTGTTTTCCTAAGCCTCCCACTTTCAGTCACTACTCAGTAATCGCTAGCCTTTGTTGTAAAAGAACCAATCCTCTGTTATCTGCATGACACTTCTGTCGTTTGTCATGTGCTTACGCATTGTTTGGGCTCATTTCTTTTTCAAAATATTTCTCAAGTTTTTAAGTAGTTGCTTTCGAGGGGCAAAATGTAAAATTTTCCATGACATGTTGCTTACTTGCATTCTAAAATGATGCGACAAATATTTATCCACACCTAACAGTTAAAATGACTGAAATATTGTATCTTGACACCTTTGCGGTGTGCACGAATTTTCTCAGAACGCTTTATATATTCCTAGTGACGCTTTCCTGTACATGGAAAGTGAATATTTTCGCAGCTCGTTATCTAAAGGAGAAGTACCACACCTTAACACATACGTTCACTGTTGGAGAGGCGAAACTCAAAGGACTTTCCGCGGAAATAGAAAAATTACCAGCAAAAAGTTTGGCGTATTGTTTTCCTGAGCCTCCCGCACTTTCAGTCACTTCTCAGTGTTCGCACTGTTCGCTGGCAGTTAACCTTTGTTGTGAAAGAACCATTCGCTGTTATCTGCACGACACTTCTGTCGTTTGTCATGTGCTTACGCATTGTTTGTGCTAATTTCTTTTGCAGGATAGGTTTTCAAGTTTTTAAGTATTTGCTTTCGAGGGGTGACTTGTGAAATCTTCCATGACATGTTGCTTACTTGCATTCTAAAATGATGCGACAAATGTTTATCCACGCCTAAAAGTTAAAATAACTAAATTATGGTATCCTGACACCTTTATGGTGTGCACGAATTTTCTCAGAACGCTTTTATATATTCCTAGTGACGCTTTCCTGTTTACGGAAAGTGAATATTTTCGCAGCTCGTTATCTACAGGAGAAATACCACTCCTTAACACATACGTTCACTGTGGGAGAGGCAAAACTCAAAGGACTTTCCGCGGAAATAGATAAATTACCAGGGAAAAGTTAGGTGTATTATTTTCAAGGGGGACACGAGGATTTGCGGTGTTGTGGTGTTGATGTTTTTTTACTGCGGTGATTCGGTGAATAAAATCTCAATTTGGGGTGTTGCGGTGATCTCAAACCCTTCGGTGTGCGATGTTTGTGTTTTTCACGCTGCGTGTTCGGTAAATTGAAATTTTTTGTGGTGCTGTGAATTCTTGTTTGGTCTTTCTCAGACCTAAATTTAGGATGTTAACTTTGTCAATTCCTGCAGCTTTTCGGCTGGACTTCTCAGTCATGTTAATGGACTTTCATACACAAAAGCTTTCCCGGTAACTACAAAACTGAAACCGATTTACAGGTATCAACAGTATCGACGCGTATGCACGCATTAACAAACGTACGTTTTGATGTGTTTATTTTGTGGATAATTGTTTAGGTATAAAAGTATTACGTCAAATGAAGACGTTAAAATTATGTAGCTGAAAGTAATCGTTGCGGTGACGGTGTTTCGTGGACTTTTCTTACGGTGATGCGGTGTTCGTTAAATTTTCTTGCGGTATTGCGGTGTTCAAGGCTTCCCCCTCTCCGCCATGTCCCCCTCATTTTCCTGAGCCTCGCACTTTCAGTCACTTCTCAGTGTTCGCGCTGTTCGCTGGCAGTTAGCCTTTGTTGTGAAAGAGCCATTCGCTGTTATCTGCACGACACTTCTGTCGTTTGGGCTCATTTCATTTGCAGGATAGGTTTTCAAGTTTTCAGTATTCGCTTTGGAGGGGTGACATGTGAAGTTTTCTTTGACATGTGGCTTACTTGCATTCTAAAATGATGCGACAAATATGTATCTACACCTAAAAGTTACAATGACTGAAATATTATATCTTCACACCTTTGCGGTGTGCACGAATTTTCTCAGAACGCTTTTATATATTCCTAGTGACGCTTTCCTTGTACATGGAAAGTGAATATTTTCGCAGCTCGTTATCTATAGGAGAAATACCACACCTTAACACATACGTCCACTGTGGAAGAGGCGAAACTCAAAGAACTTTCCGCGGAAATAGGAAAATTACCAGGAAAAAGTTTGGCGTATTATTTTCCTGAGCCTCCCGCACTTTCAGTCACTTCTCAGTGTTCGCGCTGTTCGCTGGCAGTTAGCCTTTGTTGTGAAAGAACCATTCGCTGTTATCTGCACGACACTTCTGTCGTTTGTCATGTGCTTACGCATTGTTTGTGCTAATTTCTTTTGCAGGATAGGTTTTCAAGGTTTTACGTATTTGCTTTCGAGGGGCGAAATGAGAAATTTTCCATGACATGTTGCTTACTTGCATTCTAAAATGATGCGACAAATGTTTATCCACGCCTAAAAGTTAAAATAACTGAAATATTTTATCCTAACACCTTTGCGGTGTTCACGCGAATTTTCTCAGAACGCCTTTATATCTTCCTACTCAAGCTCTCCTTGTACATGGAAAGTGAATATTTTCGCACCTCGTTATCTATAGGAGAAATACCACACCTTGTTACATAAAAGCACCGCCCTCGTTTTAGGTTTCTGAAACTTCCGTTTTTTATTTTAAATTTAATGATCATCGAAACTAACCAGTGACAGTTTCTCGTATCTTCTGCAAGTTTCTGTTTGCCTGCGTATTTTCTATCATGTTACCCATCGGGTGGCTTTGGAATAAAGGCATCTATAAAAGCTTTAGTTGGAAATCAACTACACGCTTCGTGAGTAACTCTGGTAAGACATAAGTTCAGTAAGCTATCCTTTTGCTATGAATTCAACGCGAAAGAAGATATGTAAGATCTGTGGATTGACGGATGGTCATACTCTGATCAACTGCCCTTACAAGTGTTCATTTTGCGGTAACTCTGTTCAGCGATGTGACTGCCTTAATTCCAGTTTGGCCAGTGGGGTAATGGCCTCCGAAACACCAGAAAAGGACTGCAGAATAGAAAGATGTGACGAGAGTGATCCTCTTACGCTGGCCCCTTCAACATCAAAAAGGAAGGCAAAAGACGATGATGGGTAAGTTTTGTGTAGTCGTTATTTTGCAAATAAAAGCTGTATATGGTTTTTTGTTTCTGAATAACTTTATTGCGAAAAGGTAGTCAACAATTACTTGTAAACGGGGCTCACTAATATGGCCTTCATGGCTGGCACATTGCACCCAACATTCAAAATTAAATAACTTCTGATAATTTTATGAAGTTCTTTGACTGAACTCATTTAAGTTCCAGTTCCTTTAATAATTTTTGAAATTCACCATGACAAGAATTTCAAGCTGGGAAGTAATCAAGAGCCCTTGACTATTACGTAGACTACTGTGTGATCTCCAACTTATGTCGTGCTTGGTATGCAACTTTTCCATACGACTAAATTCCAAACTGATCAATTAGCTGTAATGTTAATATTGATGTTCACAGTTGTGAGACATCTGAGACGGCGACAGTATCCAAAAAGAAGTACAACGATCTCAAAGACGAGCTAGCAGCTGTTTTAGAACATAGCAAGAGCTTTGAAGAACTGTGTAAGAGAAGGGAAGACGAGTTCCAGCAAACTGTTGCGGCCATGCAAAGGCGCATAGACGAGCTAGAAGGTACATTATATGGTGGAGTACAGTGTATATAACAAAAAGACCTACATTATAGATGCAAAAATATATAGTTAGATAGTCAGTCGATATATCGACCGTGCATGGACTACTAAGGAGGGGGGGGGGGGGGGTGGGGGGCGGGGATTACTCCGAGAAAAATTGGGTGCGGGCGTGCGGCCCGCTTC